>JAGPOW010001661.1:3967860-4027404 GCA_030014935.1 Caiman crocodilus
AGACTCATTGGAAAAGGTGGCTAAAGTGAGGACCGCAGTGGAGTCCAGAAGTGACCACAGTGTGACAGCCTGCAAAACCAAGCTGAGAAGCAGGGTAAGTTAGGGCTGGTCCCAGGACTAATCTACAGCTAGCTTGGATGTCCTGCATTACACAGTGATATGGCCATCACTCCTGGGACTGCAGCATAGATGTGTGCTCTGCAGACAAACTGTCTGCAGAGCCCTGGAAGTGCTTTCGAAAATGGTACTCGGCCTTTGCTGGAAGGTATGTGCTGTGGTTGCCATACAAAACTTTTTAGTGCTGGACTGAGAGCAGGTGGATGTTAGTCACCATTGCACACACAAAAAAGCTATGAAAATGGTGTTTACACGTGTGCATGTGACCCACCGCTCCCATTTGCGGCACCTTTGATGCGTATGGTGCATCTACACTGCAGCCAGAGAGGTGATTGCAGCCCAAGCAAGCTAGTTTTAAACTAACTAGCTTAGGCATTACTAATAATAGTGCAAGCAAGGCAGCACAGAGCTCAGCACATTAACTGGGGGACATAGGTAAAACTGAGGCAATTAGCTTGCTTTGAGCTCCTTACTACCCTGGCTATCCTGCTATTGTTGCCAAACTAATTAGTATAAAGCGAGATTGCAGCTCATGTTGGCAGACGCAGTCACAGACATACACAAATAGAAACTGCTTTTATCACCACTGTGATGGAGTCATCTGTGAAGCAGCATCGGCATTCGACACACCGCACAGCACAAAATTGAGGGAAAATATGGGGAAAAGCACCGGGTAAATGTTGCTCTTCAGAAAGTGCCATCAATTTACATGACGCAGGAGACAAGGAATAGGTGGACACAGTTAAGACGTTGGCATCCTTCTCCAAACCTGGGAGGTTGATTGCCTTACTTGTTCACAAAGTTTCTTTGCAATTTTGGCCAAGTCATTTAGCCTTATCTGTAAAAATGGGCAAGATCAGTGATAATGGGTATCGGGTTTATGAATACAGTGAAAATGGTCAGGTTTGTAAGCCCCTTCAGATGGGTTGCTGGTTCTGTATTTGTGCATGGTGCGACCGGAGGGAGGTCAGGGTCTATGGGCTATGCATGGCTCCTGCCACCCCACAACCATGCCCCAAGCCTCACAGATATCACGGACGTTATTCTGTCCCTCTCTCTCTCGGTTTCCACTCTCCGGGGCTCTCTCAGTACAGCTGCCCTTCTCTCCAGAGCTCTCTCTATAATGCTGCCTCGTCTCAGGGTCTTCTCAATGACGCCGCCTTCTCCAGGGCTCACCACGCCCGCTTGTGTGAAAGCCTTGCCCGTTTCTTTTGCTTGTGTATGGCTTTTAAGCAGCTTGCCCCGCAGCTCCTGTGCTTGGTGTTCTGCACGCAAGGACTTCTGCTGCCATTCACCTACGTCATAGCGCAGTTCCTGTATGTGATCTTCCTGGCTGCGGACTTCTTTCTGAAGGGCAATCAAGCTTTTGGAGACCTCCAGCCTCTGTAGCATCTCCTTCTGTTCCCCTGCCTGGGTTGTGCAGGCTGCAGTAGACTTCTCTCCAAGCTGCCATCTCCCTCTGCATTTTCTGCAGCTTCTCTTCCCTCTCCTGGCTCTTTTGGGCTCCATTTGCAATAAGCTAGTCTAATGCGAGAGTTGTCTCCGCTTCCGCCGCTATCACGTGCCTGATTTCTTTTGAGCCTCCTTCCTTTTTTCCCTGCCTGGGCCCCCTGCTCTAACCCAGCAACCTTTGCCTCCACTTACTGGTTTTGAAAATCGGGCCGCCTCTAGCTCCCATTCCAGCCATTCAGTTTTCTTCTAACTCATCTATTCACAATAGCCTGGCAAAATTCTCCTGTTTCAAGCTCTCTGCATCCCCTGCCGTTGCCATCCTGGCCTCACGCCTTCACTGGGCAGGCTTCCCCGGTACCGTCCCAGGGTAGTGGCTTCCTACTTTGCCCTCTTTTCGGTTTGCGTTGCCACTATTTTCTTACATCCCCCTCTCGGTCCTTATTTCAGCCCTCAGGTTCATCTTTTCGTGCATGGCCTTACTTTCCCGGCCAATGCACCACTGTAACCGGAGGGAGGTCAGGGTCGCCGCGCACTCCCCTGTCACCTCCCTTACCATGTCTTGTTGCCGCCTGGCACCCTCCAGTTCTTGCCCGCCATGACTTTGATCTTCTATATCTATCTAGCTATATATTATAGGGAGGCTGCCTTTTGCTTTCTGGTACATGGTTGTCCTGTTATGTTTGTCCTCTAGCCTTATTATGGGCTATGTGTGGCTCCTACCACCCCAATACCACGCCCCAAGCCTCGCAGATGTCATGGATGTTATTCTGTCCCTCTTTCTTTCTCCGTGCCCACTCTTCAGGGCTCTCTCAGTACAGCCGCCCTTCTCTCCGGGGCTCCCTCTTTAATGCTGCCTCGTCTCAAGGCCTTCTCAATAACTCTGCCCTTCTCCAGGGCTCACCGTGCCTGCACTGGGGCTTCTCTGCAACGCTGCCCTTCTCTGGGCTGGGGTCTATGCACCCCAAATGCTGCACCCTTACTGGTGCTGGGGTCCCCAATCTACTGTGAGTCCCCTATGAGGCCTTCTCCATCCCCTAACAGCCTCTCCCAAACCACTGGTGTAACAAAACAGCAACACAAACACAAGCCTCTTGGCTATAACCTAAACAGAAGCCGCCTGGCCATAACAGCATTGAGTCCTACCAGGGATCCTTTCTCTCTCTGCAGTATAAGATGCAGCTCCTTCCTCAAGCCTCTCCGCTGTAACACAGCTGAGAGCTCCCTCCTCTTTGGCTGCTGGTAGCAAACTGCCTCCTGGCCCCCTGCCTGGGATTTATATAGGAGCCCGGCCCTGCCCCTTCTCGTCAGCCGGCTGGGCAGGTGCAGGTCATTAGCTCCCCCTACTTGCCCCAGTAGCCAGCCCCTTAGTGCCCTGCTATGCATGGGTTATGGTCCATGACTCATGGTTTCTTAAGTTGTATCACAATACAAATGATAAATACGCGCCTTAATTATTACAACAGTTTTCAGGCATTCCTATACCCAGTGGAAAAAAAATCAATTCTACTTATTTTCATTAAATCATCCTACTCTGCTATTTTGTGAACTGAGTCTGGGCCAAAACTGGGGCTTTCTGGCCCAAGAAAGAATGAAAGATGTCCTTTTTTAAAGAAAAACCCCCCACAGAATTTATACTAAAAGGCAAGGAACTATTTCCATTGATTGTTCTCTCTAAGTTCAGGTCATACCGGGTTGTGCTTTGCCCTTTGAGTTCAGACTGGAAATCCCATGTCTAGCTGCCTCTTCCTTGTCCAGCTGCCCATAGGACATGGGATCAAAGATGCAGAGTCAAATACAGTTCAATAAATAATTCAGGCTCTAGCTACACAGCAAAATGAGGTGCAACTGCAGCCCGCACTAGCCAGATAAGCAATAGCAGGGAAAACTTGGCAGCAGGGGTTTTAGCATGTTTTAGCAACCAAATGCAAACTCTCCAGGGACCTTCATAAACATCCTAGCTGTTATGGTGCCAAAACCAGTGCTGCTGCTTGTTACCCCTGCTGACTACAGTCATGCCTTCATTTTGCCATATAGACATATCCTCAAGGGCATGCTTCTGGGCTCCTCAGCCAATTGTCGCTGTGGCTCAGGAGTGTTTCAGGGCATAAGGAGCTTTTTGGCCCCTCTATCATTTGTTTAGATCCAGACCAGCTCAGGGCTCACTGGAAGTCACTAGCATGTGGGAACTATTCAATGGCTTCTTAAAATGAGCAGGAGTCTGAGCCCAGTTCCTAGTATACACACACTCAGTCCCTTCACCATTGGCATTTTTGGAGGACTAGGACCTGTAGGATCAGTTTTCTTATGAACCTCCCGGTGCCAAAAGTTGGTCCAATCAGGACAGAGATGAGATACATCTTTTAAGTGGGGATGTGTGATGTTTGTCTTGCTGCTCTTGATGCTGGAGCTGTCCTTTGGGACAAAGGGCAGACAAAACCCCCAGGCCAGACTCCCTCCACTCCCTTTCCCCTCCTCTTATTCTGAAAACAGCTCGGAGGCTGGCAAGCGGCGCAGACACAAGTTACAGAAGACACCCTGTTTTGAAACATCTTCATCTGAACCCTCAGAGATTTCGTAGACATTAAGGCTGGAAGGGACCTTGCAAGATCATAGGGTCCGGTCCCTCTGCCCCTCAGCTGGGGGCAAATGATCCCAGCGAGATAGGTATCCAAATGTTTCTTAAAACTGTCCAGAGTAGGTGCTTGCACCATTTCTTGGGGGAGTCTACTCCAGGCCCTGGGGACTCAGACGGTAAAGTTTTTCCTTATGTCCAGTCTAAAATGGTCTTCTAGGAGTTTGTGACCATTGGACCTTGTCTTCCCTTGGGGTGCCCTGGTGAACAGATATTCATGCAATGAGGGTGTAGATTTTGCCTGACCAGCCATTTTTAACTGGTCTGCAGCCATGCACTTGTACTTGGTTGTGGCTATAGACTGCTTTCTGCGGTCAGATCAGGAGCAAATTGTCACTTCTGTCTGCGTGCAAAGGTTTGACATCTTTACAGCCATTTGGTTATCACAAAAAAGAAGACGCTGGGGAAAACAAAGCCCTTAAATATATCCATTCCGGTTCTTCAAGGACTCCTGGGACTGGACTCTTCACTATGACACAAGCTTTGTAAATATTTGTTGCAGGACAGGACATGTGCTGGATGGGAAATGTAGCCACCTTGACCTTAACAGGAGCAGATCTTCAGGTACATCCCACCAAAATGAACATATGGGATCGGTACCTAAGGTATGAAGAAGGCTTCCTCTTCCTGTTGCTTCAAATTACATTTTCATTACCGCTGCTAGCGTCGTAGATTGTATATAGGAGCCAAACTTGGCTCATTGTCTACTAAGCAGCTGTTCTCCCAGCAACAATGACAAAAAAAAAAATGTAAGTAGCTTATCCAGCTAGTGGAGACAGATAACACAACCATCATTAATAGGCAAATATGACATGCAGTTGCTAAAAGGCAGCTGTGTGCCTCCATCCTCTGTCCATTGAGCCGGAGCTGTATTCCTTCAGTCCTGTCCCCCGCACGCTCAGCCAAACAAGCTGCTGGTTCTCAAACAGTTGAGTGGAGCAGAACATTGCTGATGTTCAGCATAGGACATAAATCAATGGAGGAAAGTGCATTTAATCCCTTCCCCCACTCTCCAGAACCCAGGCGGCACTGAGCTTGTCTCTCTGCATTACGGCTCTGACAGGAGACGGCCGGGGCTATGCCACGAATACCCAGAGTGCTTCTTTGCTTTAATACAATCAATGCATCAGGAACCAAGACAGAGAGAAGTGTTGTCACCCTGCCCTTATTCCCCAGTGTCCATTGAAAGCCAGAGCTGGGATGAGCACGAGAGGTTAAGGGAGCGGGAAGAAAGCAGAAAGTCATGCACACTAGGCTTCTATCTTTATCATGTAATGAGCCCTGGTCAAGCTATATTTTCCCTCTCCTCTTCCCCTTATGACATTTTTCCTAGGAGTAACTTATGCTCTGGGGTACAGCAAGGATTGCCACTTTTGTGTTTGCTCCTTTTATTCCCTTCTCTACTTAAGAGCAAAGTGGTGATCTTTCAGATTGTGTTGAACTGGCTCAGGCATATATGACAGGGCCTGCATCACAGCTGACTTCCAGCACTGCTGGCTTTAGGGTTGTTGGGGCCTGGTGCCAGGGAGTCATATGGGGCCCCTTAGAGGATTATAGATTTCCTAGACATTCGGGCTGGAAGGGACCTTGAAGATCATCGAGGCCAGCCCCCTGGCCCCAGGGGCAGAAAGTCAGCTGGGGTCAAAGGATCCCAGCAAGATAGGTATCCAAATGTTTCTTAAAAGTGTCCAGAGAAGGTGCTTGTACCACTTCTTATCCAGCCAGATAAGCATCCAAATGTTTAATTTTGTGGTGCTTGCTATACAGTGATGAGGAAGACATTTAATACAGATAAAATATATTAAGGTCTTAACCCTTGATGAGTGTTATCCCCTGTATTTTTTTGACACCCCCCTGCTCCTCATGCAAGCGTGGTCTACCTTGCCTAGAAACCATTTCCAACCCTGCTAACACACCTGTCCCCACTGCTTTCATCCCTCTTGTCTTTCAGACAGAAACTGGGCCAAAAGCAAATGTCATTCGGGTGCGAAGAGGCGGAGAGCAAACAAACCAACCAAAGAAAAAAGGCAGGGAAAGAAGGAGGAATAGAGAAGAAAGGAAATTGTTAAAGGAGAACCTGGAAAAACAGAACAAAACACTGTCCTGGATGTGGCAAGCAAGAGAAAAAATATTCTAGGGCAGCAAGAGAAGAGAGAATGAAATGCCTGCCACGGTGAAGGAAAAATTAAATGTATATACGTGGAAAAGACAGAACAAAGCAAAGCAGATCTAGAAAGAGGAAGAGACTCATGGGGAGGTGAGAAAATGAACAAAAAAGTAGTAGAAAAACCCCAGGAAAAGTACTTAATACAGCAGTTTAGATAGAATAATGGGTGCTATATATAGCTAATGGACATGTGTATAATGTGAGTATTATGCAGTCGGACCCTGACTTACGTGAGGGATACCTTCCTGAACACCATGTAAGTTGATACCGTGTAATTCGAGGCATTAAGTCAATGGAAAACAGGGGGATAGGAACCCAGGACCAAGATTTGATAATATTATTTCATAATAAAAGGATATTTAGCCACAAAATAATGGAATGAATAGCCTTATTAAAACATTTACTCCAGGCTATGTGCTCAGACAGAGACAAAGCTTTAGTCCTAATTGCCGCGCCGTGGACAACTGCTCCATTTGTATTGATCACTTCATCGATCCAAAGATTAAGGAGTGTCTCAACTTTATCTAAATGAGGAATTGTAGCCACCAGTGGCACTCTCGAACTCACAGGGGTTGGCGTTTTCTCTAATTTTTTGCTCACTTTTTTAAAATGGTACGCACAGTCGATTCGCTTAAACTCTATTGGTGGGCAATTGATGCAGCACTATTGCCTTCTCTTAACTTATCAAGGATTTCGATTTTCTGGGCCAGGGTGATGGACTTTCATGCTCTTTTGGGCACAACAAAGGCTTTCTTTGATGCCATTTTCACAAATATTCAGGGGTTAGCGTAACCAAAAATGATGGACAATCTTGGAGGAGACGACAAGTGATGCTAACGCTACTTAAGCTGACTCCAAACTAACAACTGCTCTACCGCAAACAGTGTAAACGTGAAGCAGGGTATTGTGTAAGTTAAAACATGGTCACGTTGTACAAAGTGTGTATGTGTGACACCAAACCATGTAACTGGGGGTCTGGCTGTACATAGATGAGGCTGAAAAGGAACTGGGAATAAGCAACCAACTTCAGCCTCATTAAACAAACCTTAGTTGCTCTTAAAAGGAAGTTTTAAGAGATTGCAGGATCTCTTCTGCAAAGAAAGGAGTTAGCTACCTTCCCCTTGGCCACTGGTTTACCTGCACCCGTATTATTTGGAGATTGATCCCTGAGAGCCTTAAATCCAAACACATTACAGCACAATGCAACGGGTGTTTTCTTACAAGATGCAGAAAGTAAGCAAGTAATAGTGATCCAAATGCAAACAGGCATAGAAGAAAAAGAAAGCTTTTAGCCAAACATAAGCAATGAGTAAAAGGAGCTAATCAGAGCAATCCTGCCCTGATTACAGAAATCACTAAAACTCAGCTGCTGAAGCAACCACAGACCCTGTTTGAACCAAGTGGATTGAAACACAAAGAAAATAGTAAAGAAAGAGAAAAAAAAGCAACAAAACCAGGGATAGATGGATTGTGCTTTGTACAGTTTGACTTTTCCCAAATTGTGAAATAAGGGAGTATAAAGAAAGAAAAATAATTTAAACCTTTGTTCAAAGAGACCTAGGCGGTTCAGGTGTTTTTGTTATTTTTTATAAAGGGTACCAGTTTTTGGTTATCGGCCTGATTAACTGTGGCCAGATTTTAATTTATCAGTTAAATTGTTCCGTGTGTTTTTTATGGGTACATTTTGAGGTCTGCCTACACAGAGCTCTTGCAGGACTGGAGCTCCCGAGATGAAATATTTCATATATGTGTCAGTCTCCCAACACCGAATATTTTTGCTGGAGCAGGGACGTTCCCTCATGTGACACATGCTTTTGGGTGAGTGCTATCATGACTTCTGTTTCGACTAAAAGCAGATGCCGTACTCCAATTTGGGAGAGGAGTGCCATGTTACATATTTTATCATTTCCACGTTACTATGGGAATGGGATGTGGGGGTGGGGATAAGTCATTACAGAAAATTACAAATGATGTATGAGCGCTTTTGAAACTGCTTCAAAGCAGGTTGTAATTCCACGGCTGTGTTTGAAGGTCCGTGGTTAGTGTATCAGATAGCGGAAAAATTGTTCAGATTTGTTTCACGGTCCTTTTACCACCTTGAATGCTCACATTTATGGTTTCTTGAATTGTACAGCATTTTAGACCAGCAACGAAAGTGGAAAAGTAGAAATATCCCAAATTCTAATCCTGGAGATGAGACTAAATTGCTGTGAAATCTTGTTCAGGTCACTTACCCAATGACTTCCCTGCATGTTAAATAGGAATAATTCTTATTTATGAAAGTTTATCAGTGGTGAGGGCAGTGTTACCTAGTGCATATGGCATAGACTGGGAGGGACTTTCACTGGACCAGGCTGTTGCCTCCAAATTGTATTTCTACTTCTATTACTGACCTGTGTGATCATGGGCAAATTGCTTTCCCATTCAGTTTTCACCCTCCCTCTTTGTATGTCTTTTAAAGCAGGTGTTAATTATTTGTACACTGCAGCATCAAGCAAGGGACTCCCCCCTTCCAATCCCCCCCAAATCAGTTGGGACCTGTAGGAATAAATGTGATACAAAAAATAATGTTATGTAGGCAGTGTGCTTTGAAGCACAGCATTACGGGAAGTTACGGGTTCCTTCAATGATGGGGGATGGAAACTAAGTAAGGATTTAAATGAAAGGTGGTACCCCAAGGACTGCCATGTCACTGGATAGTGTGACAAAATAATATCAATAGTAGGATGCAAAGCAGGCATTATTTCCCCAGGTTTGGGAAAATCCCTCTGCAATAGTTTTGACTTAAGCTTGCAAAGTTCTGGGCTGCTGCTTTGTGTATTAAGTGAACTGTCTTTATTTTGCAGACTGGAAATAACAAGGCTTAATGCAAGCACTGCCCTGGCTCTCTGTAGACATTTAATTTCGCAAGGGACATTTCCAAGGTTAGTAGATACAAAGCTCAGGTTTTTTTAGATGTATTTTGTGTGTATGAATATCTTGTTACTTGGAAGAATGTATCTTAAATTCCCTTCTTCAGTGAAGTTCTTTTGCAGATAAATCTTGAATATGACCTTTAGGCTTTGAACCAGTGTGCTTGAATTCTACATCAGACACATTTGAATCCCTTTTAATATTAGGAACATTCCTGAAAAACCCTGCAATAACTAATCTGTGGGCACAGTCCAATACAGCGTCACTATATTAACGAGTTGGTGTGCATAAACAGCATTTGGGAATTGCTCCGTCTCACTCTCCGAGCAGCCCAGCACTTTTAAACAATCCCATTGAAGTCACTTGTTAGACCTAAGCCATTGCTTGACCTCTTCCATAGTAACAAACCAGTTTGCACTACCAGTTTGCAGGTGCCTGTACCAAAGTTGAGCTGTGTCTGCAACTTTGCATGGATGATGGAAGGTAAAAGTGTTGGTTAGCAAGCACAATTTCACTTTCATTTGTACAAGGGATTATTTTAAAGTGCTGAGTTAGAAGGAAAGCATCTTTCAAAAGTGTGTGTGTGGGGAGGGGAGGGAAGCATGGGACGGACACCTTAAGGGTTTCCTTTTAATACATTTATGGATTCTCAGCAGTGAACTGGAAATGGCTGCTGTGGTAGCAAGCGGGCTGATTCAGAAATATCCAGCCAGGGAGGGAGGCTGTAAATCCCAAGCTGCTGCTTGGCTCTCATGTGCTTTCCATTTCTTCAAGCTCAGCAGGAAAAAAATAATATAAGTCATTTCTAGGTGGAAATGGTCACTCTGTATTACTTCCACCTCTCTGCAACCTCATCTTCTGCTCTCTCAAGGCAGCCACCAGTTTGTTAGTAACAGAGTGTCACATATAAGCATTTAGTAGTCATAGGGTGTTTCGGGTGACATCAAAGAAAAAGTGAAATTTATACAGAATTGGCACATGAAAACAAAAATAGTCAGCAGGTGAGGAAACTGTCTCTATAGCTGTTAGTTTGTATCTTGGATATTGTTGCTTCTTAAGCACTAATATTTCATTAAAATCTCTAATCTTTTGATTAGAGGCACGGTCAAGTTCAATAATTTCTAATATGGGATGTAGGTTGTAGGCATGGCCCTGTCAGAGTCTGATGAATCTGCAAATTCTCCTGAATCCCTTGTCAGAAGGACACGAAAAGGAAAGGAGCCATTGCACTCAGCCGTCTCTGCAGAATGGCCAAGGATAAGTGGTCATTGGAGGTTTGTGAACTCAGTCCCCCAAGACCAGTTCGTCCAGGCCAGGGTTTAATTACATTGTCAAGGTGGACTTGGCCTGGGGAACTCACTGGTCAGGCATCTTTTGTCCTTCAGGCTCGTGGTCATGTACTCTAAACAAAACCAGACAAAGACAAAAATGAGCATTTCAAAAAAGCTTGAACACTCTTTAAAGCAATGGAATCAGAAGTCGTGGTAGAGGTCATATCTTTTATGAGACCAGCTAGATTTTTGCAAAACAAAAAAAGTCTTTAATTGCAAGCTTTAAAGTAATGGGAATGTAAAGCCGTGAACTGGACCTGTGAAGGGGAGTACTACGTTGTAGTTAAAGCAGGGCTTGGCTGTTGGGGATCCTGGGTCCTGTGCATTTCCGGTTCTTCCGCTGAGTCAGTATTTGACCATGGGCAACACTTTTAATCCTTCTGTGCCTCATTTAGTCTACTTTGTTTACAGGTGGTAATAACCCTACCTTCCTAGGGAAAGAAAGTGTTTAGGTTTGCTAAAGCATGTAAGCTCTTTGACGTCCTCAGATCAAGACTGTCACGTGTGCAAACTGTACATTTATGTATGATCTATTTTTGCCCTCATCTTCCAATTGCTGCACTTAAACATTTTTCCCCCTTCTCAGCAGTCACATTTGCTAACTTCAGCGGTAGACTGACGAGATCATTTCATTAGGTATTCAGCTTTGCAGCAGAAAATGTGAACAAAGCCATTTGGGCAAATTCCTGGCTTGTCGATGCCGTACTGAGCATGAATTCCTCACTGAGTTAAGCGGAGGAGGTCTTCTCAAGAGCAGTAATGTAAATATTAGATAAAACGAAGGGGGAAAGTGAGCAAATAAGAAACATGCTTCTGCTGCAATTGCTCGGTAACTAGATTTAATGAATCCTTATGGCTGTCTTGACTTGTTTGTGGGGAGCACTGGCATACTTCTTTCTAAAGGCTGGAAGTCTTTGAACCCGGTTTATGGCAATAACTTGAGCAACATAATATTTTGGTGACTCAATTTCTTGCATGGTGTAACTGTGTTGACTGGCTCAGCACATCATTAAAAGAAGATCTAAGACTTATAAAAAGCATTCAAGAGTGTCGACACGTTTGAACGACGCAGTATTGTTGTAAAATGTCACTGCTGGCCTATGGTGGTTGTTGTTGTTCATCTCTCGCATTCAAAGAGGAGCATGACACCGCTTTTCGGTTTGGTTTCTGTGAGCATGCGAAAGGCTGATCAGGTCAATTGGCGCTTTGAACCATCTGTGGCGCGCTGAGCAAGAGATGCTGGGATGAGCTGCTCGATCAACAGTGGACCTGCCGCTGTTGCAAGATTTGATCTGTTTGCACTCCTGCTCCGCCTCAGCAGCTCGTCTCTGCTCGCAGATGGTAGCTCTAGTATGGATGAGGCTTTGCCGGGTGCAGTGATCGGGAGTGAGATCTTCCCAAGACTTTAAGTCAATGTTGAAATGTTTCAGGGATGACTTAAGGGAGTCCTTTAAGTATTTCTTTTGACCTCCCTGAGAGTGCTTCAGCTCACTATAAAAGATTTTCTTTCTAGTGCACCTGTACACAGGTTGTGCCTGTACCTGCTGCTATTGCTAAGGCCTTGCACCCACCAGGGACTTCCGCCATTCATAATGGACAAGCATCCTTTGCACAGTGCAAAGCACTGTGTTGTCTAACCGTACTTAAACCTGCATTTGCATAGTGGGAATTGGGGTTTAGATTAGCTTTCATTTATTCATAGATTCGCCTGTCTACATTAGAGATTTGTTATACTATAAGTGCAATCAAGGCAAACCCCCTCAGTCTCAGCAGGGTTTAAATGGAAGATTTTGGGTGCTTAATCTCTGCTCTCTCTTTTTTATTTTTATTTATTTATTTATTTTTGCTGGGTTTGGTTTCCAGAAAACCTTTAGTCACCGATCCTCTGAAAGATCAGTGCCCTTTACGGGCTCTCCAGCAGGTCACCTTGAATGTCCCAGCCAGCATGTATAGCTTTTTATAAAATACCACTGTGAGCAGCTTGCACACACACCTGACTAGTTGTATAGACTCATGGACGTGGTGCACACATGCACAAACCCATTGATGCATGCCCATATGCACACAAGTTACATAATCGGTCGTTCTCTCTCGCAGTCTGCTTGAAGCTAATGTCCTGTGAGGTGTATTTAAATAATGCCAGATAAGATAATCATGTAATGCATATTGCTAATCTAATCTGAGTTGCAAGGAGTGAAGGGTCCAAGACCTGTTCTTTCAGCTCCCATTAAAATGGCAGTGCGGTCACCGATGCCACGCTGGTGTCTCATTGCGACTAAAAGAAACTCAGAATGGTTTACTCGTCAGTGGCTAAACCTTTCCTGACAGTCCCAGTTGCACAAATCAAAACCTTTTACATCCAGAGACCCAGGAAGCTGTCTCGAGGGGTGATAGGAGTCACCTAACAGAGAGGAGGGATACAGGCCATGCCCGCGTCTTCGATGCCAACTTCTTAAAGTTCCTGCTTTTGCCTCGCAGAGACGGAAGGGGCATAAAGCTGTCTGAAAGCCACCACCCTTTCCAGAAGAGACCAGCACGAAGAAAAGAGAGGCATCGGAGACCATTCTCATAAACGGTTTCTAGTGTTTTCCGTGGGGGTTTACTATTAGGGCTGCGCAAAGCTTCAGGTGGCGAGTCGATTCGGAGGGGGTTCGTCTCAATGTGGCGGCCCAATCTCTGAATCCGAATTGAATCGGGCGACCAGTTAAAAGGTTCGAAGCTCTCCGAATGTTTGGAAAGGCTTCGTGGATTCGGGCAGTCCCCAGCGGCTGCAGCACTGGACTCTGAGCTGGCGAGCAGGGGCAGGGGAGGGGACCACGGGGGACCCCTGCCAGCCCCCAGCCCCTCCCTGCTGCCCCATGCTGCATGGGGGCTCTGCCGTGAGCCCCCACCCCCTCGATCCCCCAGTCCCCCCCAGGTGCCCCGCCTGGGCCAGCACCGGCCCTTTAAGAAATAAAAACGGAGAAAAGGCCCAGAATTTACCGCTCCTGCAGCAGCCTCGGGGCTTTGGGGGGCTCACGCAGGGCCCCCCACACGGTGCGGGGCAACGGGGGGCAGCGGGGGTCACCACCCGCCAGCAGGAGCGGTGAGTGAGGGGTTTTTCTCCGTTTCTTTCCCTCGAAGGGCTGCAGCTGTGGTGGGCGAGGCAGCCGTGAGGGGGCTGAGGGAGCGGGGGCGTGCGGGGTTCATGGCGGACCCTGCACGCAGCTCGGGGCAGTGGGGGGCAGTGCAGATCGCCCCCCACCTGGCAGGGCCTGCTGAGTCGGGGCTTTTCCCCACCGAGTGCCAGGAGCCGGGGCAGGCGGGCAGCCATGGCAGGGCCGGGCCTGGCTGGCTCGGGTTCAGCAACAGCCGCATCTCTGAATCGGATTCGGCCAAAGCCAAATCGGGACAGCGGTTCGAATCGCTGCCCCCGAATCCCGAGCAAATACTAGCCGCTTTGCACAGGCTTATCTCTATCCTTCCTGCTGGAGTCTGGGCCCGCGGCCAGCATGGCTGGCGTTTGGTATGCAGTTCGGGAAGGACTGGGTACCTTGGAAGAGTCAGGGCCACAATTATCAGGGCCTGGCAGTGAGTTTTCTCTACAACCCGGAGTTTGCCAGGAGGCAGCGTGTCTGTCAAACTAACTCGACTTTGATTGAGGAGGAGTGCGATTTCTCTCTCCTGGTTTTTAAACGGAAGGATTTTTGCCAACTCTTGCAGGTCAGCCTGAGTTTCATTCTCCTTCCAAATCCACTGGAGATGCTGGTGTTACAGAAAGGAAGGCCAGGCACGCTTGACACCCATTCCTCTGAGCGCATCCGCTGTTGGAAATGTTTGGTGGGGGTTTTTTAAGCAAAGATATGAAGCCGCTCTCCTGACTCCATGGCACTTTCTGCGAGAGTTAGGGGTGTTGAATCTCAACGTGTGCTCTAAATCCATCAAGGGTGAATGACTTAGAAATTCCTATTTTTTTTATTTGCTGTTTCCAGTGGATATGATGTTCTTCTCCTCCTACCTGAGCTGCTATTCACTGCTGTGTGCCTCATCAACAGCTGCTGTATTCCAGATGTGACCGTACTTCAGTGGCAAGTAATGAGATTATGTTATATTTCTTACAGCTGGGGGAGTGTTTCAGGTTGTGTGCTTTGGGATGCTGGCGGAATAATATATAATTATGTCCCTGCACACTTGGCATAGGCAGCTTCATATTTCCCCGATCCCATCTTTATCTCTTTCTGCCGCTCCCTGTTTGAGGGTTAAAACAGCGAGAACTCAATTTTTCAGCTCCAGTGGACTAACGTAGCGTGGCATAGATATGTCAGGCTGAGCAATCTAGCTGTCCACCAGCCGCCCCGTCTCCCTAGACTTGCCTCGCACGGGAGCCAGATTTAGGCAGTTAGGGTTAGTCTGACGCAGTAACACCCTTAGAGGAAATCGGTTCCCTGCCTGATAAAATTAACATTGGAGGCCTAATTCCATCTTCCCGCACAATGATTGATGAAACGGGGAGCTCTAGTGTTTTTAAAGGTTGTGTTTGGCCTTCAGCTAATTGTAGCTATGAAAAGCACTACAGGCTCAGATGTAAAGTTGGGGGCGAGAGAGAAAGGAGAGAGAAACCCTTGAAATATGTACAGATAATAAGCCTTTTAGGGGCAAGGAAGAAAAGTATATTCCTTTTAGGGGCAGATTGTAAAAGGATCTTTTAGGAAACTATTTGGCTGTGAGCTGCAGAGAGCAAGTCTGCATTGCAGCTGGTGGGACAGGACACGGAGCCTCTTTTTCTAGATCCAGACTTTTGTTGCTATTTTTTTTTACCCTGGAACGCTCCTCTCCTTTCGCTCATACATGCATGCAGAGTTTCCTTCCCTCTGTGGCATGCAAGCTTTCAAGATTTATCATCTTTCTCTTTTCTGGCAACAGAATACAAAAGAAAAGGGGAAAGCATGGAAAGACTTGTGTATAAATTTAAATTTCAAAGAATTTATTGTGCTTTGGTGATTTAGGATGTTTCCTCATTAGTTTAATGCTAAGGTGACATGGCCTCTACTTCCAGAGGATCTGAGTGTCTTCTGCTTCTTTATTGTTAAGGTGTTTTGCTGCCTGTCTCTCACTGAAATTAAATGTTAGGTGCCTGCATATCTCTGTGGCCCCATCCACACGAGCAGCAGTGGACATTTCCAGAACCACAAATGGTAGTGGCACAGATTTGCGCTGCTACTTTGTGCTGCAGTGCATGCCCCCGCTCGCGTGGTTTGCAGCGGGAGCTGGCTGGAGCATAGGGTGCCTCAGCACAGGAGCTCTGCGGCATGCAGGGATGGGGAGCAGACAGCTCAGGGCTTCCTGCTCCCCCATCGCTGCATTTGTTTTGGGCACACAGCACTCTGGCCTGCTTTGCGCCACTTTTTTCCTCAGGGCTTTTTTGCTACTGGGAAATCCTGGGAGAAAATTTTGCCTCCGTGCTGCAAACTAACAGTACAAGGCATGGTTTAACATGCAACACGTGTGGCTTGTGGCATGCTGCAAAGAGGTTTGTGGCACCACAAACCGCACGTGCCTGAACATCTGAATTCGGCCTGTGAATCTAGGCTCAGTTGACTTGTCTGGTGTATAATTGACTTCAGGGTCCTGCTTCTTGGTGTTTTAAATCTAATCTTAGAGTCATAGAAAATGAGGGTTGGAAGGGACCTCAGGATGTCACATCTAGTCCAAACCCCTGCTCAAAATGGGACCAGCCCCAACGAGATCATCCCAGGCAAGGTGTCTTCCCAGGTCTTATAAACCTCTAAGGATGGAGATGCCACCACATCTCTGGGTAACCTAGGTAGTTGAAGGTTGCAATTAAATCCTTCCTCAGTCTTCTCCTTTCCAAAGTAAATAAGCCCAGTTTCCTTAGTTTCTTCTCATAAATCATGTCCCCCAGTCCCTGCACCATTTTAGTTGCCCTCACCTGGGCTCCCTCCAATTTGTCCACATCCTTTCTGTAGTGGGCAGTCTAAAACTGGACACAGGACTCCAGATGTGGCCTCACCAGTGCTGAATAGAGGGGAAGAATCACTGCCCTCCATCTGCCGGTGTCACTCATACCAATGCAGCCCAGGATGCTGTTATTAGCCTTCATCACAACAAGGGCATGTTGTTGACTCGTATTCAGCTTATTGTCCAATGTAACCCCCAGGTCCTTTTCTGCAGAGTGTTGTAAACACTGAACAGCCTTCTCCTTTGGTTTACTTTTTACAAGCCAATAATTTCTTCCTGATTATGAATCTACTCCTAAGGGGCAAGAGAAGTGACTTTACAGAGAGTAAGGATTTGTGATAGATTTGGTTGGGTTTATAACTGGAATGTATTAGGCTGTACTTAAAAAAGAGGCAATGTTCAGCTGCATATACTGGTAAAGAAAAAGGCTTGAGTTATTGAGCTCAAAATTAAAGGCTTTCATCTCACCCCAGCAGTTTTATCTTCTCTCCAAAACGTAAGAAATGAATCATAAGAAGTTTATAAATGAGTTTTACAAAACTTATTTCACTGAATATTAGACAAACGGGACTGGAAGGGACCTCCTGAAGTCATCCTAGTCCAGCTTCCTGCTCAAGCCTGGATCATCCATGCCATGCAAATCCCATTCAAGCCAAGACAACCTCTTCAAGCGTTGTGCTGCTGGGAATGCCCATTTAATGTGTTTGAACTTGTGTGAGTGAGTCACTGCATGAAAATGCAGGTTTGTAAAATAGTCTCTGTGCTTGCATATTATAAGTGGTAGGAAAACTGAATACATGTTGTTGAAGACTTGTGCCAAGGTTTATAAACCTCATTTCCTGACCCAAAGGGTTCAGAATCCAAAATGAGACCAAGGTGCTGGACAAATAAGTGGCTGGGCTCCGGGGATTTTATTTTTTTGTGATGTAAGAAAGGTCGGAAGGATAACTGGGAGAAGCCAAGGAGATGTGAGAAAGCAGAAAGCTGGACGTACGCTGGGTATTGGGGTTCTACTGAGAGTGAATGTGCAAACCTGAAACCCAGAGAAGAGGAGGAAGGGAATTATGATAAACAATGACTGTCAAGAGCATAAAGAAGAAATAAGACCTGGATGCAACTGTACAGTGCAGAGACCTCTGAATATTGCAAGTATGGCCAATGCACATCTGTGTGTGACTCTCTCTAACTTAAAAGGATGACCAACCTCTTCCATTGATGTCCACTGGGTAAAACCCTGTGTTGTGTGACTGGTCACTGTAGGGGTCAGTTATTCTCCTATCCCCCAAATCAACCTTGTGGTCTGTAGGGTTGAACAGTGAAGCAGCCCAGAGATAACTAGCATTTCTGGTAGTGTAAGAGTGATGTTGTAGCCATGATTATCCAGAGTTATGCAAGACAAGCATCTATTAGGGTTACATCTTTTATTGGATCAATCATGCAGCTGGGATAAAGTTAGATGAGCTTTTGAATGCAAGACAGAGACCTGAAGAAAACTAATATTTTTGGTCAGAACTCCATTTTCCCTCCCATGAGCAATGACCTAAACCTGTTAGGCCTGGGGCTTTTCAGATGGTTGAGCTGCACTTACCCTGGGAAAAAGATTGGTTTTAGCGTACCCGTTTGCAGTTCCATTGTTAGGAAGGACGGTCTAGTTCGCAGAGAAATGGACTGAGACTTGAGACGTGGGTTAGACTGAGAGTGTGCAAGGGGCTTAATTTATCCTGTGCTGCAGTGCCTCATAGACTAAAGGAGATAATAAGTATTCCTTTACTATGTAGAGAGCATAAAATCTATTCGGTAATGCTGAGTTGCTCAGATGTTAGAAAGGGTGAGTAACTTCTCAGTAGATGGGTAATAGTATATCGTTGGAGGGAGGGCAGATTGCACTCTTCCTACCGAGTTGTGAAGGGTTTCTGCTAAGCAGAGCAAATCGAATACTGTACTGTCAGGGTTTGCCAGAAACGTGGCTAAGTTTAGACCCCGTTTTTGCCTGTAGTGAAGATATATTTTTTCCAGCCACTGAGAGAATTTGAGCAAAGGCACTGTAAAGGCTTTAAAAGGGTAAAAGTGCCGTTTAGGGGTTAGCACGGAGCACTGGAAACTGGGATTTTGTTTCTATTCCCACTGTTCACATTCATCAGCTGAGCAACCCTGGATGAGCCATTTCTTGTCTCTTGTTTTTTCATTGTAAAATGACAATGTTTATTGTGGTGATGGCTAGAGGGGTACTAAATGCACTTGGGAAACGTTTTTTGAGACTTTCTGGAGGGAGTTGCTTATAACTTTGAAATATTATTACTAACAATATTAACAAAATCTAGTGTTTTACTATCTGTAGAAAGACCCAAGTCATGCTTTTAGGGAACTGCACCAAGAGCATTAGTTGCTTCTTCATCATGCCTGGGGTAGAAATACCTAAACTGAAAACCTGGCCCTATGGAAATGTGGCACAAATCCCGTTAGAGTCATGATTTTGCTAGTGGTGAAGAGGTGATGTGCCCTGATTTTCACTTTCTTCTTTGCTTTTTTTATAAGAGTTAAGAAATGTATATGGGACAAAGTCCTAAATCTCAGGGTATAATCTGATTACTAAATGCCTGATATCTGGGGAGTGGAAAGCTTTCTTTGTGTACTGGGTTAGTCCATAATGGTCCATTCTGAGGCTTCTTGTGTCTTTTAAAAACTAACTGTTGGAGAAAAGCTAGTGTGCTAGGAGGTCCTTTAGGTTTTTGAAGTATAGTTGTTCTAGGGACCTAGGTTTCATAGATTCAAAGACTAGAAGGGCCCATGACCATCACAATCGCCTATGGGATTTTGCCCAGTTCTTCCTATGCATCATGCCATATCACCCAGGGTCAAACTAAAGGTATTTTTAATGAGACAAGCTAATGTGTGTTGATGCTGGGGCTGGGATACACATCTGTCAATCTCCATGAGGATCTCCTCCGTTCTAAACAAATTGCTATGAGACAGTGGGTATATTTGTAATTGTTTTCCAATTCACTTAAAACAGTGCAGATTTTGTCTTTGCTATTGCAGAAGAGTTTTTGCTGCAACTAGCAGATGACCACCTGATATTTGGAGAGTGAAAAAAATAGGGAGGGGTTTCACAACTTGTAAGAGACTTGTAGAGTCATACAAGAGGAATTATGGGATAAAACCCACGTTGCTTGCCTTGAAGAAATTTTGTTTCTGTTTTTTTCTGTTTGAAGGTCATTACACCATTGCAGAGAAATAACCCAAGATGGTTTTAAGATTTTGGCTCCATTCATTTGGAAACATTTGGCAAAGGGAAACTAGTTTAAGAGAGATTGCTACCTTGGCAGGTATCCTGAGGGAAGATGTCAAATAGAGTAAGGCTTGTGGGGGCAGCCGTATGTTGACTGCTGCACATGATGATCTGATTGAGCCAAGCCAAGAGGTGCTTTGCTTGAGTAAAGAGCCAAATAAAGACCTATGATTCCTCACCCCCTTCCATTTTATGGAAACTGTGCTGGGAACAGCACCTGGATGTGAATTTTACCTCCATGGACATTGTAAAGCTGAGGTGATAATGCTCGTATCAACCACAGTTTGGTTTACATCGCATTTCCTTCGACAGAAATGGAAAAGCAAGTCAAACAAAGACTGCCCCTTAATATGGAAAATCACATGCATCAGTGAGAAATGTAGGAATTGGAGGATGAAGTGCAGATGAATATTTCTAACCTTCAAAAGCCCCAAGCACTTAATATGTTTATGGCTGGGATTTGCAAAGAATCTCAAGAGACCTAAGTGACCAGCATCCACTGAATTTCAATGGGAACTGAGTGCTAAATCCTTTAAGGTTTGAGATCCCAGCCTATAAGTGCACATGCACTGTCTTTCAGGGCAGGAAAGAAGGGCCAAATGCAATTAACCTCGAAGGCAGGTTCACATAGCATCCAGACCCAAACCCCACTTGCCTACAGGAAGAGTGTCTTGGACGCTGGTCCTGTTCAGTTTCATCAGACCAGCAGGATTCGGCATGGCCAGTACTCGCTTGGGAGACTTCCAAAGGAATTTCAGTGAGTGGCACTAATGATCAAAACTAATCCCTTAGTCTGGTAATAGGGATGCTATGCTATGTTGTGTGGGGTCGTCTCTTTTTGGCAAAGGCATAAACCCAGAGTCTTGGCCCCTTGTGCTCCTTGCACATTTTTGTAAGTCTCTTGCTTTTCCCTAATATCTTTGCTAAAGTCCAAAGCAACTGTTCACAACTTTATTCCCTGAAATTTTCAGCTTTAATGTTGGGGCTCAATCAAGTATTAACCTGCACTTAAATGCCTTAATAAACCAGTATGTAGTGTCTGTCATCCCAGAGATGAAGGGGAGAAGGTAATTCTTGTGCAGTTTAAATGTTCTTTGCCGTTTTATACAAAACTCGAATGCCTATCATAGGAGCTAAAAATAAGTATTAGCTGGCCATTAGGTCAGCTCCTGGATCTGAATGCTGGAATCACTCCCTGAGCAGTTATGTATAGTATACCAGCCTGCTAGGTGGCATATGGTACTCGGAGTGTGGGTTTGGGTGTTGAGTTATGCCTCCTATGAAACCTAGACTTGGAGTTATGTAGACATATAGAGTTATATAACTTGTCTTGGAGAACTTGAAGAGGACAAATACTAAAATGAGAATGTTTTATTAAGGCAAACTAAAGAAAAGCCATACTGCAAAGTTTTGCTTCAGGCAAAGATGCGCATATCCCTTATTCTATGTAAAGAGATAAGTGCTAGTGCGTAGAAGACAGATTAGTTTAAAACAATTCCTTCGAGTTGGCAATGGTAGGCAAGAACTCTTTCTTAATGAGTAGTTTTGTTTATGACCCTGTATCAAGGAGTGGGCTGATATAAAGCTACATTGAAATGAGTATGTGAGGAGACTCTTCAACACTTTGCGGTAAATGTTTTCTGGAGGCAAATTGGATTTGGGCAGGATGTGAGATAAAGTGTATGATGTCTTTAGGTAGCCAAGGAGTTAGAAACATCAGATTAGTTTATTTGAAGGAAGGAAGATTTTGCTTTTAAGAATATAGCCTTGGACTTGGAAGGTCTGGGCTCAAGTCCCAGATGTCTCACCCGTCCAGTGTTGTCACCTTGGCCAAGTCATTTATTTCTTTGTGTCTCAATTTCTACATTTGTACAATTGGGAAAATGCCCCTCCTCTCTTGCTCCTTTCTCAGTGAAGATTGGGCAGAGATCATCTCCTGCTGAATATTTGCATGGTGCCTAGCACAAAGGTGTTCTGATTTCACCTGGTCCACTACCTTCAACCATAATAACTTGTAAAAATAAAGGCATATTATATTGTGCAGCAGTTAGAGAAAAAAACGGGGTGTCCTGGTAACTCCTACCTTCTGTTCCCAGCTCTGCATATAGGGTAGATCCCCTTGGCCTCTTCCAGTTTACATTTGTGGCACAGAGTAGGAAGGTAAGAGACTACATTAACTATGTTCATGTGTTTTGTGGTTCCTGGAAGCACAGCAGTATGTATGTACAAAATATTTTATTACGTGTGCTGTTTAGTCCTTGTGTTTTAGCTCTGAGACCTATTGGACTGTTGAAACTTTGTGCTTCTGTCCACACGGTTCATTTACTCCATGATATGAGGTCTCTGAATTGTTCCAGATGGCCCGTTTGCTGTCCAAATTTAAGCTCCTTTTACAGATTGATTGCTGGTTACAGCCGGCTTGTACATACACTGCTTATTATTATTCTCTTTCTTCTGCCCTCTCAAGTCTCTGTTCTTAAACTTTGAGCTCCTTGAAGCAGTGACTATCTTTTTTGGATGTTGGGACGGTCCTAACACATGGTGCGTGGTGCTGTACATAACAACAATAAGCAGGGCGATGTATACATCATCTCCAGGATGTTCCTGGAGATTTACAGACTGAGCACTTGACACTTCCTGAAAAAGGTTATTTTAAGACAAGCAGTTGGACAAAGCAGCTTTTTACCACCTGTATTTTAATGGCCTGGACTCCTTAAAGAGGCTGTTTTCCTGTCCCCAGTGAGAATGGGCTAGAAAGCAGAAAGATCTTCTCCCCCGTACATAGAAATATTCATGAAGATGTTGAGATTGCCAGGCTGGAGTGAGCATGCTACATCAATAAATAAAGAGTATCAGTATCTTATGACATTAGTGGGGAGAGGCTGACATCTCTTTGCTTTTATTTCTTTCTATTTTAGAAGCCTCTGTTTATAACATTCAGCTCTAACCAACACTTTCAGCAAGTTTTTGAAGGTTTTGTTAAAAAAAAACAAAAAACCAACCCACTTTGTCTTGCACTAGCCAAATCCATTAAACTCAGTGAAGGATGTTCTGCTGCATAAGTCCACCCTAAGCCTCTCCCGAGGGTGCCGTGTGTTAGAGGAAGTTGGCTGACAGGTCCTCTTGGCCTGATTTTTCCAATTGGAGAGAGATCAGAGGAATGTGAGGAATGCATGTTCCTTAGGCAATACAAAGTGGTGGGGGCCACTCACTAGCCACTGAGCTAAAGGAGACTCAACCACAGCAGGATTTCAGTTCCTTTCTTCCCAACCAGGTTTACTTTCCCATGCCAAACAATGCCCCATGCTAAAAGAGGCCCATGCAGAAAGATGCGTCTAAGAACCAGGTTTTTGGGTGCTTACTTCCAGGTAGTTTGAGACTACAGTGCCATGAGTTAGTGTCCTCCTGCTCCAAAGGAGATGATTTTCAAGACCTGAAAAAGGATGAAGGGAAGGGTCTTCTCTGCTCTGTTCTCAAGCATCAGCTGGTCCGGAGGGCTGAACGGTATTGAAAATAGTGATGCATCTGCTAAGTGGGAGAGGAGGGGCTCTGCAGACTCAAGCTCCTGTGCTGAATGACTTTACCTGGAGGTAATCTCTTCCGCCAGGCTGACTTTGACATTAAAAATGGAAGAGGCCAGGGACATTTTCCACCTAAAGCACAATGGAAAGTGGCAGGTGTCAGATTTTTGCAAACTTCTAAGTATTACTCACGGGCTTCTGCTGACAGGGACTTGAAGGCTCCAACCTGAACAACTCCAGCCTAAATTTCTACAACTGACTTAAAAATATAAAAAGGGGGAGGGGAGAAAGAGGAGGAGGTTGAAGGTTTCATCTGAAATGAGCCAGATGAGAAAGGCTGGGATGGAGAGGGGGCTTGCTTGTGAGTGGTGTTTGTCATTGCTCCCTTGTGCATTGAGTTTTTTTATGTTGTTACTTTTGGTAGGATTGGAACTCGCGGCATGGAGAACAGCGCTTTCCTTCGCATGTCACTCAACAAAAGTAATGGAGGAAAGCATCAGGCACTTCACTTGTGCCCCGTGGCTGATCTCTCTTGAGTTATTTGCCTTGCCTTGTTTATAGTAAATTCAAATTCTCCATGCTTAAGCTGTACATAGTTTAATTCATAGCACTGTGCTATGTAGCAACCTGCCACTAGATCAGAAACAGATGGCGCTGAAAACCAAATGCAGTAGGTTTAAGCTTATTCTGGATAGCTTGCTAGTTGCTCTAATGGATGTGTTAGGAGTCTGTGTTTTTTTATGCCTGGCCAACATCTGAGTAGCTTGTTATATCAATACATTCTCTGGATTCAAATGCATAATTCCTTGATGCATGGGATGTGGGCAACATACTTTCTTAGCCTGCAGAAAGCGAACCTAGCTTTAGCGCACAGGTGGCTGAGTTCAATGCTCAAATGGTGTGGCCTTTGTATGATGATCTAGGGATCTGTGACGCAGAACCTGTGCAGTCACCTAGGGTCTGGGAGGCTTGGTTCAGTGCCCAGCTGGTAGAGATGTGGCTGTTGTCTGGTATCCTGCATTCAGTGCTCAGCAGAAAGAGGCGGTGCACAATAACGAGATTAATTTTCCGCTAGTTGAGTGAAATTTTGTACAGTAATTGAAAGAATATTTCCTGAGTCCTTGTTTGCACCTGGACAGGAACTAGATGGAATGGGGTTACTTTTTACAGCTAAATTGTCTTCCAGCTTTGGTTTATTAAAACAACAGAAAAACGTTGGAAGGAAACGTTCTGGCTCGATTAAGCTTCTGAATAGAAAAGTCCTGTTCATAATTGGAGACTTTCTCTTCCAGAGATGTTTGCTTGTCACATGAAGCTGAAGTCTTCCATTTATTCTAAGAAAGAGATTATGAGGAGGAATTTTAGAAGCCAGATAACTTCTTTTTTGACTTGAGTATCTTGGACTAAAATATAGTAATGTGCAATGTGGGTACTGCATTCATTTTGAGTCAAGAGAATAGAGTTTGGCTTTGTTTCATAAGGATTCGTTATGTGTCCTTGTCTTGAACTCCATTCCATGAAAAAATTAAAAATTGTTTCATTCTTGGTCAGAAAACAACGTTAAGATCTATTTTTAAAACCTCTGATTTAAGAAATGCCAGCTGATCAAAACTGGACCTTATCGTGGAGGTGGATTCGCTTTGGTGAAACTTCTGCTGGGGAGGTTTTCTCTGGTCCAACACAGAATTTATGGTTAAAAGTCAAGGGTTAGGAGGTGGAGTGAGCGCCCAGAATCGTCAATAGGCGGTTAGTCAACAACCACCTGAGAAGCAGGAAACCCATGCTGAAGGCTGTGCTTTCTCTGCTGGCAAGCAGGGCCCAAATTGGGTCTCATTCATTCTACATGACTTGCTAGAATAATAGATCTTTGTCTTGTTTCCTGACCAAGAATGAAACAATTTTTAAAACCTCTGATTTTGTCATGGAATAGAGTTCTTAATTTCAGGCTAGCCCTACTCTTTCCATATTTGTAGAGCTCATTAGGAACCAGAATTTCGTGCAATGCGATTCCTTAACATTTTAACCAACACTTTCAGTTTAAATTAGATCAATAAGCAGAACATTTCTGAGAATCAAACATTACAAACCCTCCTCTCCCCCCTTCCCCAATTGTAACCATTGAAACATTTCATTTTGATAGTTTCTGGACATTTCTTTTCAACATTTAGATTAATTAACATACATAAATATAACAGTTAAAATAAAATTAGTCAAATGGATGGAATCAAAATGAAACATTATGACGCTGTTGAAATGAGACATTTTAAATGTCTTTTTCTATTAAAAATCCTCCAAACTGAAGTGTTCCCATAAAACGTTTGGATTTTAATTAAAGCTTTTAAACTTTCCATCTATCAAAGATGTTAAAAGCTCTTGCTATCTGAATGCAGACTACCCGGTCGTCCTGGATGTTGAATGTAGTATTTAGAAAATGTTAGACGTTATACAAGGCACAGTTCTATTTTGTTGGCTTTTTTGGTCCAATTTCTCTCTTCTGTATTTTTAGTCCTTTGCCTCCTGGCCAGTCTTCTTCAGCTTCTCTTTGTTCCTCCATCTTTTCAAAGTTTGGTAAAAAGGGTAAGGAGCTGGTACTCCATGAGAAGTCCTCCTTGTTGGTACATGTGTATTTAAGTTATAAATGTTTTAGTGATCTTTTAAACAACTTGTCACAATGTGTTACTGTGAGAATTAACAAGAATCCCCATAAACAGTTTGTAAAGTGATAGCCATGTGAACCCTGCTGTTACTTTGACAACAGCTCAACATAACATGGTTTTAATTACACACCCCTGCAGCCTTGGCTAAAGGGGATGGTTGTCAACAGTAAATTCAGAAAATGACCTGGAGGTGCCAGGTGAAAGGCTAACCATGCAGTGTGTGTGATGGTGAAGACAATGCTGTATGTGACAAAAATACTGCTGGTATTTGCATTGTAATAATACCCACTCCTAATTATGTAACGCTTTGTAAAAAAAATATAAGAAGATGGTTTTGCCCCTGAGGAGCTTGAAATATAAGTAAAATAAAGGTAATGCTACAGTCAGTCTGGACTTAATAAACCCTAATGCACACCCATGCAGGTAGTCGACCATGTTTAGAACCAAGATCCTTCCATTCCAAAAGTACGAGCTTCTGCTGCCTGACCTGTGGAAGAGCTTTCCAGCTGGATGCACAAGCAGGAGCAGGCCTTGCATGCTTTCTGTGAGTTGGGCAGTGGAGGGCAATATTACTCCCCCTACATATACAAAGTTGGGGTTTCATGGGTGAGTTTGCAAGAGCTGCTTTTGGTGCAAAGAAATCATGGTACCTTTCCCCTTATTTGCATGTGAACATGAAGGAATTTTGTTATGTCCAGGAGATTGTTGTTACTCATAGCGCTTCCTGTGAAGTGCTATGAGTTATAGCAGATAGCTGCTCTTCTATCTGTGCACTGGCTTCCAAGATATTCCTATCCTGAGAAAAAGACACTTACTAGATGGAACCAGATTGGAAATGTCTGCAACAGGGATTTGTATATTCTGGAAACAGAAGGGATGATAATGATCATCTGCTCTTACCACCTGTATAATGCATGCCTGAGATTTTCAAAAGAGTTGCAAGATGGTATACTTATCACATATGGTGTGGGGATGTCTTGCTGTTTCACGAATGCTGTTTGCAACCATTTTTTTGTTTCACTATATTCTTCTAATCCTGTCTCTCAATATAAATAGAAACAATCTACAGATAAAGGTACAGACTTTTTTAATGCAATGGAAATACAGAAAGCAGAGATGGAAAAGAACTGCTTGCTTATTAGGACCACCCAGCCTGGCCAATATAAAGTAGATTCTTAGAGAATATTTCTTGTTGTTTTATCAAATGTGCAGTAGAGCTGCTGCCACAGCATACACAGTATCAGAAAAGGACATTATTCACTATACTCATGGTTTTGCCTACATAATTATATGTCCTTAGATGGAATAGTGTAGCTTGATCTGTTTGTGAATAACTGTCTCTTTGTGCCTGCTTGACTTCTAGAGCCATAAACAAGCATGCTTATGGTTCATTGCTTTCCTATATGCATATAAATGTGTACACATATGAGGTGGCATATATTGCATGGTGAGGTGTATATGATTCTCTGCATTTAATGTGTTCAGTTGGGCCCATAAACTGATGAGTATGTATAAAGCTATAGCTACATACCTGAGTATTTGTTCAGTGGACATTTCAGCTGCCTCTGAATTATTTATGACTGACCTTTTAAAAAATTGCTAGTTAAGTGAAATCCTTTGAAAAAACACAAGTACATCTCAGTACACTGTGTCTTCATTTGGAATTCAAGACAAAATAGCATTTCTGGGAGATAAGACAGCAAAAGCTCTTTCGAACATATGTTTCAACAGGCAGTGTCTCTCAAATAGCGGAAATGCTGGGTGGTCTGTCTATCATTCATAGGGGAGACAATTGTGATGTTTGCAGACAGACAGATACAGTTCACATTTTTAATTACATTCTCTCTACTGCAAAGAAAAATAGTAAGATAATTTACTAGCCAGTTTGGGACTTGGGATATTGGTGCACTTCTACAGTAATGCAATAGCTGTCTGTAAAGGAATATTTATAGCGTTGTATACAGATTGAGCAAGCTGTTCTGACCTGCAAGTCCAATTCCCACTCAATTTAGCAAAAGGTTTAACAAGCAGTGAGATGATGGTCCTTCAAGCTAAAGGGTTTTCCATTTATTCTGGGCCTGTGTTATTCTGTTGCGAGCAGTTTAACTTTTTGGCATATGTTATCTTTATCCCCTGGGTTGGACAGAGGCGGTCGGCTCACTTGAATTTTTGACCTTCTGCCCATCTCATTTTGCTGATGGGCAAAGCAATGCTTTGTTTAACCAAATCCTGAGACTCCGGGGAACAAGGCAAGGTTATGTTGGCAAGTGCGAGTTATTCTGCTGGCAGGACTGGATAGACAGGGAAATGTATTTCACTGAAGCTATGAAGAAGAACAGCGTGAAATCTCTGGCTAGTACAAGCTAGGTGCTGTAGCATGTATAATGGGGGTCCCAGCTGTATCCTCTTGTTGGATGACCTTCCTGTGGAGAAATGATAATGCATCTGTCCTTGTATTGGCAAGGTCCTTTGCTTGAAGCTGTACTTGAAAACCTCATGCTGTTGCTGCAACAGCACCACCTTTGGAGGTGCAAAGGTGGAGTCTGCCGTTTTCATTGTCTTCCGCTTCACTTCACCTGTTACGTACGGCAGGCTCTAAGCAATGCATCTTTCCTAGAGTTTTCAGTGGTGGAGAGGAGACTTGAACCTGGAGATGGCTCGACCTACCACAAATTCTAACTCCAGGCACCTGCTTCTTTTCACAGCATTAGCAACTTTCACTTGTGTCTTACATTCACATAGTGCTTTTTTAACTCAAATGATCTAGTCATCTGCTGTGGGAGTGTGGCTGTTGTCGGGGAGCTAAATGTGACATCTGTTCAACCGTGCACAGAGCCAACAGCTCAGGATAGGAAGTGAAGTGCATCTCATCTGATTTAGTGGGTGGTATGGAGTTAAGTAAATGGAATTGGACTTGGGTATTCAGGCAGTAGCAGAACTAAGAGGGGGTGATCAGGGCATCAGCCCCAAGTGCTGATTGGGGTAGGGGCACAAAAATAATAGCCACTGCTGGCATCCAGGCTGCAGCCACTGCCTATACACCCATGGGCCCCAGCCTTCCTCTCCCCGGGGTGAAGAACCCAGTTAGACCTCTATATTTGGATAAAATAATTACAAGAATCTTGTAGCAAAAGGTGATCTGAGGAAAAAAAGAAGGGGGAAGTATTGTCCCATTTTCCTGCTGCTTTATGATGAATAAAGTCTTGAAAGTAGTTTTTAAGATATTACTTTAGACACATCTGCGCCATCAGGTTTTGTCTTCCTTTTTCTCCTGCTGCCATTTCCCTAGGTTACCATACACCTTCCTGGAGGGTCACAGGCCTTGAATTTTCAGAGAGCGTTTCCTCTCCTTCCCCTGCCCTCAGCTTGTAGAGGTCTTAGTTATTAAATCTTTGATAAAGAGAGGTTTTCTTTTCCCCGACTGTTCCATTATTTAACTTTAAATCTGTTCAGCATGAACAAAAGCAAGTAAATAAATAAAATACAAAGAGCTCCAAAATGTACCCATGAGGTCCTAATCCTACAAAATCTCCAGGTGCCTTTAAAGTCTTCGAGGAAATATCGATTGGCTGAAACCCACATTTATATATTAAAAGGAAAGAAAAGGAAACAAGCACTTCAGACATCAACAGAAACAACTTTCAAGCCGTCTTAATGCATGCAAAAAAGGAAGAAAAGACACCAACAATGTTCATCTTCCTTTTGTAGGTCACTTAAACTGTACCATGGTTTGTCATTTGCTTTCTGCTGCAAGTGGAGGCTCCGTCCCTAGGAGTGAGTTTGCAGCAGGTCTGACCTGTCCTCGGCCCACTCCCCGGTCATGACCAGAGGTTGGGGTTCAACAGCAACTCCGCTGCCATCACTGAAATCAGTGCTGTATGTAAAACCATCTTATCAAGTACAACATTTGATTTTATTTCTCTCCTTTTGATCAGCATGGCAGAAGCTCTGACGTTACCTCCTGGATTCCAGGTCTCACTGATCACATCAAGACTGGCTTCCCCTCTGAACTGGGGGCCGGGCAAAGAAAATCTCTTAAAAAATTAAAAATAGTTTCTACTCTTTTTAGACTCAACAAAGCCAGCCGTAAGATGCACAGCTCTTCATCTCTGCACTGTAGGCTGTCAAGTGGCTCATCACTTGTTCTGTTGATTGATGCTCTCTTTTTTCTGAATGTGAAGGTTACTGCTCCTGCAAAGTGCGGGATTGACAGTTTTGGAGCCCTCAGTTGATCCATAGGACAGGATTCATTGACGGCGGCAATGAAGCATCACTCTCTCACCCCAACATGACTGAACTTGGATGGGAGGATTCATCTGTTGTGGGGGAAGGGTGCGAGGTGGAGAAGTTAAGCATTCAAGTCTTGGCTTTTCAGCAGCTAATTAAAGCTGCGATGTTAACTTTCTTAAGCTGCGAACACTTGTTCACTAGGAAATAGACCAAGACCTAACAGAATCCTTTTTTGTCTTGGTTTCTGAGACTGTAACTTATTTTAGATGAAGGTGAAAAATACTCTAGGCAAGTTATCATTCCCTTCCAAAATACCGGTCCCTTTCAAACCTGTTTAAACAGAAGGTTGCAGACTCTGCCATGAGAAACCAGTTCAACCCACAAGGTCCTCCGGTCTCCATGGCAAAGCTACTTTATGGATTTCTCAGACAAGTTAGATGACATCCAAGTTTAGTAGCCAGGCATGTCCTGTTGGGACTTCTTTTAGGAGCCTATAAAAAAGAAAAAAGATTTCAGACAGTCTTTTTCAAATTGTTACAGATAATGACACAGATGCTTGCAGCACATTGTGGTTTTCAGAGTCTAACCACAAAAGAAAAGAAAATGCTAATTCATGCATAATTCAGAGACTATGTATGAGGATTCACGCCTCTAACTCTGTGTGTGTGTGTGTGTGTGTGTGTGTGTGTGTGTGTGGATTCAAAATAAATGCATGGGTAAAAATGGATAAATAAGTTAAATGTTTCCAACTCCATTCTCAAATGGCCTTGATGGTTATGACAGTGAGGTGGAATAGGAAAAAATGTTATCTTGCTGGATTTTGTCTAGTGCATTATTTATGTTATGAGAGTCAAACGAGATTGTGTTGCAGTTTCAGTTGGGGTAATTCTGTGTCGATTCAAACCAGGTGAGACTCTAGGCTCTATCCTGGTTTTGACATGGACTTGCTGTGTGACCTTTGCATCAGAGAGACGTATATCTATGCTTTTCGAAGCAGAGCCAAGCGGCTTACGCATTTATCACCTGACGTTACACCTTTGACCTTCGGGGGTTTGTGACTTTTATTGTGATTTGGAACGAGAGAACAGTCCTGTGTGCTTTTTATGGGTTTTGATTGCAAACAACTAAACCACACATCGATTCCAGCCCTAACTGAATGGTTATAACTTCAAGAAAAAGTGAACAAAGCAGTAATTTCAAATCAAGGCACAGACTCTATTCCAATCAGTCATTTAATGACTGAATATGGAATGACATTGTCTATTTGATCAGATCACACGTTGAACACAAGGAAGATTTGGATCCCAAAGCTCCATGAGACATGAGCAAAAGCTGGTCTCTCTCATTCTTTGAAAGTGCCTCAGTCTCTCTTAGTTAGCATTTATCGGTTGACTTGGGTTGATCTAGCCGGGGCTGGTCCTGCTTTGAGCAGGGGGTTGGACTAGATGTGACCTCCTGAGATCCCCCTTCCAGCCGACATTTTCTACGAGGCTGCGACTTAATTAGCCCTTATTCTGCCTAAATGCTCTATGTTGGTAAGGAATGGCTTACAGTTCTCTGTTTCCCTTTCTTAGCCTACTCCCTATGAAGTAACAGGCTTAAAAATGCAGGATGATACAGGGTGCCTTAACATTGTATATGCTAGAAATTTGGATGTGTACATGCTGCTTTATAGAAAGATTCAAAGCATTGAGAGGTAAGTAGTCACTTGTGCCAGTTGTAACAACATTCAAAGAGAAGAATTTGGTTTGAGCCGGGGGGAGAAGTTAACTCTAACTTGCATAGCCTTGGAGCATCACAATCAAGACTGCAGTTCATGGGGAACCAGGTGTTATTGTCTCTGGCTGGCATCTTGTACCTGCAGGGTTTCTCTTGGGCACTCAGCTAAACTGGCGTAGGCTGTGAAGTCTAATTCCCCCTTTCCTCTGGACTGGCTCCTGAACAATAGGAGCATCTGCTGTACTTGGACTTGGGGTGGCCCAAGAGGAGCAGGCTTTCTTCTGTGTTTCCTTGTCATTTATTCCAGCTTGCTGCACTGCAGATTTCTTCCAAGTAAATCAACAGATACAATCCTTGCTCCCCAATAATACATTCCCATTTGGGTTGAAGGTGAGAGCTTGGCTTTACCTCAGTTTAGAGTATTCAGCAAGTATTGAGAGTATTTATTTTGCCCCTTTTCTGCTGGTAGTTTTGATAGTGTACGCTCTTTTTATGACCACAGCAGATGCTCTTCATAATGTGGAAATCATGAGATCAGAAACTTTATGGATGTAGCTTCATTTTACCATCTCTCAAGAGGCAACCATTTGAATGCAGGTGATTTAATTTCCCTGCCATTTTTGTTGGGATTCTGGGTCTGTTCATCGTTCTTCTTTCTTCATCTCATTGGACTGAGATGTGGGAGATCTGGGTTCATTTCCTGGGTCTCCTAGAGAATCTGTGTTTGATCTTTAAAATGAGCATGAGCAGAACCACCTCGTGGGTGGTGCCACTGGTGCTGCTGCATAGGGACCAAGTTCATTTTAAGGAGCTGATAAAACTCCTAGTGTACATCTGGAAGTGGAAGCTATACATCCATGGGAGTGCCCACTGTCCCAATCTCTGCTTGCAGGTAGGGGGACACAATTTGGGAAGCTTGCACAGGGCATGAAAATTTCCTGCTATGGCTCTGGGGATAATTAATTTTTCATTTCCTAGAACCAGTTTAGAAATAGAGAACACCCTTTTAAAATAGATGTCTGGGCCTGGGGAAGAGGTCAGTGGTTGCTATAAAGGGTTGGAAAACCTTAGCAGAAAAGGAGCTACTAGCTGCTTTGACAGCCCCCCAGAGCAGGGGGAAGAAAAGCGAGAGGAAAGGCATCTGGGCTCATGCAACATGTTATGCAAGCAACTTTCTTTGGGTTTGTGAAGAGGAAGCGGCTTTGGATATGGCATTGTTCCCTCCTTATCTGGAAAGGCAGATGAATAGTGTCACACGTGTGATGTAAATACACCATTATGAAAGAATACAGGAGGGGCTGGGGGAATTCGGGAGTCTTTTCATGCTGAATGCAGCTCAGGGGAACTTTTGCTTGGAGGTGCCTTTGTAAAGCATTGAAGATCCTTCTTGGATAAAAGGTGCTATATAAAAGGAATTCATGTGGGATGTTCGCAGGAAATAAGGCTCTTCACAGCTGTTAAGAGACCCAGTCTTGCTGAATCTGGACTCAGCAGGTGGTCTAATTGTGCATCTCATCCTATGTTATGAAGCCACACAAACTATGTTGCATAGGTTGTAGAGTTACTTCAGACTGGTGTGGTACGAGGAGTGGGCTGGAGCACCCTCCTCAGGTCAACCAGGCGAAGACCAGGCTGAGAATGGAACAGAACTGAGAAACCCAGGGAAGTATTTGGGGCTGTGTCAAAGGGCAGCCAAGGCTCTGATGGTCATTCCCAAAAGTTTTGCTTACAAATTAGGGCATTTCCCTCTTCCCTGCCCATCTTGTATGTAAGTTGTTCTTGAAGGAGGCTGTAATTGGTGTGACAGAGAAGAATCTGAAACAAAGAGACATTTTCTTCTTCACTGTGCAGGGCACTAAATATGAGGAGGAAGCTTTCTTGGGGCTATCAGCAATAAGATGGCCTTACCTTTCAAGAAAAACAGACTAAAACAGAAAATCTTCTATTTGTTTTTGCTGGGGATTGGACAGGGGAAAAAGGCAGAAATAGGCTAAACAATGTATAACAACCTAACCTAGGTGTTGTGAAGTAGACAGAAGTGCAAACAGCTGTGCAAATAAATGAAGTTTCAGTTCTCTGGCTGAATCCAAAATTCATTTACAGTAAATTGTTTCAGATGGAACAAAAAAATGGGAAAACACAACTGACCAAAATGTTTTGCTCAACCAAAACATGACATATTTATCATTATTATTTTTATATTATTATTTGAGGGAAATAGACTGCTCCAACTTTTAGCTGAGCTTGAATTTGCAGAAAACAAACTTTTCCAACCAGGAGATTTTACACTACCTTTCAGCTTTCCTGTGGAATATGAATTTTCATTTCCACCTGGAAGAAATTTTACAATCTTTGCACCCTCCTATGCCCGAGGAAGGGCGCATGTGCCCAAAAGTTTGCAAATAAATACAAAGTTTTGCAACTATCTAGTTGGTCTAATAAAAGATATCACTTTTACCATGAGTTCTGTCTCCTTTTGCCTGGGGACCAAAAACAGCTGCAACCTGCATCTGTGACGTATTTTGTTTTCATGGTTTTAAAACCCCTTTGGGTTATCAAAATGTGTCTGTTTAGAAAACCTAGCAGTTTTGTTCATCAGTAGGGAGCTGGCACGTGGGGATGGGGAGGAATTTGAACCGGCAAAGATCCATTTCTCTCTCTGACTTTCTCTCTCTCTTCCCCACTCCCCACCACCTTTTTAAGTGGACTCAACTCAGTTGAATACAACACACTGTCGTCATCATCCTGACCCCCAAATCTACCCAACCTGATGAAGTCACTCTTTAAAAAGGCCCAGCAATAGGGTATGCCCTACTTGTGCAATAATTTTAAAAATGGAGATATTTGAAAACATACAGTTCTGATCCGGATCCAGGTTCCCCTAGTGTTCAAAGCTATTGGGATGCTGAGCTTGTTTGATCCACTGTAGAATTGAGGTTAGTTACAAAAATAAGCTCTGGATACACAGTTCGGGAATGGTTTTGATTTTTTCACTGAAGTAAAACCCGAAAAGTTTCAGAATCCTTTATTAAGAATTATTATTTGTGAGCAAATACAGTATTTGTTACAAATTTACAGCATCCTGTGTGTGCCTAATTGTGGTTCTAAAGTTAACTAAGGAAAAAATGAGGACTTGTGAAAATGTAACAGAGGATGTGAAATAAGGGTAAGATAGGGTGGTCTAGAAAGGCCATAAAAACTAAGGTTTTTGCCAAAACCAATTACACTGCTGGGAAGCTATTCTGTTGATGCAGTTGTTATGGAAAGCAGAAGTGGAGAGAAGATGCACAACAAAGTGAATACTTGGGGGCACGGTAGGTACAGGATTATTAAAACCACAGGGCTGGCAGGAACTGCTCCATTTCTGCATATCCTGGACCCCAGATCAAAGGCAAACTCTGTGCTTTTTATTAATTTGAATTACAGCAATGACTGGGAGCCCGAGTTATGAACTGGAGCCCTGCAGAGATGTGAGAGCTGTTTAAAGACAGAATAAAAAAGACAGTTCTAAAGAGTTATTTTTCCTTACTTCCAGTTCAGGCAAAACCCTCTGGATTTTATCAAAAGTCAGACTTTGCAGCACAGACCTATGTCTAATATCTTTGAATCTCATTAAAGGCTGCTTTCTGCTGTGACATGATGTCCTGTCGTCATTGGCTCGATTCATTTAGTACCGATGCCACCTAGTGGGTTTGCTCTGCAGTGATCACGGTAGAAAAAGGTTTTAAAGACGCACTTAGGGACAGAAGGGACAGAAGGGACAGTTTACACATAAACTGGCTTAAGTGATCAGAAACTGGTTTAAACCTGTAACAGAACATAAGTTTAGTGCACAGAAACCAGTTTCAAAATGGCCAAAACTGGTTTGAGAGAAACTGGTTGAATGTAGTATCAGACTGAACTGATTTGAGCTCAGACTGGTTTATGCTACTTTTGTCCCAGACCCTTTCCTTGTTTAACTTAAACCAGAGTCCCAGGCATCCTGGCATGCCATGGGCAAGGCTGTGCTGTCTGCTCCAGTGGAGCAGGGCTGACCCCATCCCTCTGCTCCCCAGCAGAGCATGGGTGGGCAGGGACGGGGCATGGCCAGGTGCCAGCTGCCCTAAGGTGAAGGGGGCAGAGAAGAGGTTTATTCCCCTTCCCTCCCCTGTCCCACCAGTACGGACCCCAGCAGGGTCTGACAGGCAGGGGTGCAGCAGCAGTCTCTACCAGGCATTTCTCTGCTCGCTGCTTCAGCAGTGGGGATGTGGCTAGCCCTGGCAGTAGCCACAAGTGAACTGGCAGGGAGGGGCTTTAGTTACTCCCCTCCCTGTCCCACTGGCACAGACCTGAGCTAGGGTCCACTTGGAGGTCCCCCCCCATGCTGCAGAAGCAGGGATGTGGCCAGATGCTGGTCAGCTTGGCCCTGTGAGGCAGAAGGGGCGGGGGGGATGTTATTCCCCTCTCCACCTCCTCTGCCCCCAGGGAACCACAGCTGGGGTCGGCCAGCCCGACTACTGCTGATTGCTCCCTGTGTGAGGCAAGCGGTGCAATAAGCTTGTCTAACATGTCTCTCTTAATGACATTTTTATCAGACCTAGTAAAAATAGACAAAGCAGATGAATATAAATCATCAGGATGATGGTGAGGAAGATTTTTCAGTTGGCAGAAGTCCATCAATGTGCTATCTGTCCCTGCCACACACCAGAGGGAGGTGGAAAATAACCCCGCTCCCTTCCCCATCCCCTAAGGGGGCCATGCTGGCTGGCCTCTGGCTGCACGTCCACCCCCGCTGCTGGAGTGGTGATGGGGAAGGGACCATGATGGGGGCAGCAACCCCTCTGATGGCTTCCCAGGAAGGCTGCACTATGGGCAGGAGCAGGGTGGTTAGAGCTGCTGCAGACTCTGTGGGCCAAGTGGTGAGTTTGGGGGGACTGTGGCCACCCCTTTGAAGCCTGGGACCATCACTCATGCACCATAACCCATGCACTTTGTGGCATCTCTCTGCCCAGCTCCACACCCCTGCAGAGCAGCTTTCTGCTGGGAAGAAGTTGAGTTGCTCCATCAGGGTTGCTCCCCACTTGTTACTCCAGTGGCGGATGGGGGAGGGCAGAGGCCAGCTAGCATGGCCCCCTTAGGTGAGGGGTCAGGGAAAGGGATTATACTGCTAGGTCAATTTTCCTTTAACCTTAGTCTATCAATGGCTCACCATCTCCCCATATAACCCTTGCAAACCAGTCTACTTAAGTGAGCTGAGGTTGCATACTTGTTCAGCTGTGGGTTTACTTCCAATGGCTTTTTATACTGGGGCTTCATTTGCTTCCAAATGCAGGAAGGTAACATCTTAAGATCACCTCTAAAATAAATACCTGGCCACAAACCTGAATGCATGGAATATCATTAACTTGAATGCATGGAATAAATTGCAAAGGTTGTGCTTAAATGGCAGTTGTGTACCTTCCCCTGAAGTTTTTGCAGATCTTGCCTTTACTGTTTTATTCAACAGGGATGCAGTCTTGTGAAAACATTACCTGTGTGTATGGTGCTCCCAATTGCAGTATCTAAATACACAGTAAAATTATGTCTGGTTTGTATAATAATGTCATTCACTGAGTGTCCAAAGGAACACAGCGCCTTGTTCGTGTAGACACGCATTCTTTGGTCAGTGTCTCCAATTTGGTATATGCAATACAATATACTTTTATACTCTGTAGTATTTGCCCTAAATAGTGCATGGACAGTAGCACTTTCTGAAAAAGGATGGTGATTAAGGGCATGGAAGATAGCTCTATGAGGCTACTGGGCCTGTTCGGTCTGAGTAACAGGAGGCTGAAAGGAGACTTGATAGCCACCTACAAGTACATCGGGGTAAGCATCAGGATCTAGGGGAGCAACTCTTCAGGAAGGCAACTCAAGGGAGGACAAGGACCAATGGGCATAAGGTGATAGAGGGTAAATTCAGTCTGGACATAAGGAAAAGCCTTTTTCTCTGTCAGGGTCACCAGAACCTGGAACATGCTCCCAGCAGAGGTGGTGCAGTCACCCTCCTTGGAGGTGTTCAAGATGAGGCTGGACAAGCACTTTGTTGGGCTTGTCTGAGCCCAGTAACTTCCTGTCCATGGCAGAGGACCAGACGTGATGATTTTACAGGTCCCTTCTGGTCCTTCAATTCTGTGGTTCACAGGCTTGTCTACTGGGTGCTGCTCCATGCACCCCTGGGCAGTGTTCCTGGCCACCTGCAGGCTGTAGCTGTATGTCTGTCTGTGCACCCCTCCCCACCCCTGCTGCAGCCACCTAGATCCCGTGCCTGGGCTGCCCTGTGGTCCTCTGTGCTGTCACGGCTGCCCCGCAGGGCAGCCCAGAGGTGGCAGTGACTGGGCACAAGCTCCAAACCATGTGCATGATTAACACATTAAGAAAAAAATTAATGTGAACAACAATTAACATGTTAACCATGATTGACAGCCCTAACATACACCTAGATCTATATAGCAGTGTCCATTATTGTTCTGAATCCCGATAGATTATTAGCCTCAGTGACATCCTGTGGCATTGAGTCCTTCTAGTTAACTGCTGCCCAGAATATATTTCAACAAATAATGTTTTAAAAGCCATACTTTGGATTAGCTCCATGAAGGAGAAAGCTGTCCGTCATGTTGAACCCAGACCATTGCAGGCCCTCCAGGGAGGACCAGGAACGCTGTCCAATGTTCTGAAGCAAAGTCCTCTGGCAAGTGTCCAGGGTCCTTGGGGACGGCTTTGTGGGACAGGCGGAAGTCTCCAATGTCTAGGAAATCTCTTCCTGCTCTGTACAGAAAGAATGATGTGTGTAATATCAAATAATTGCATATGTATTGAGGATAAACACCTGAGGACAGATTCCTAGTTGAAGGAAATTATGTTGTTTCTTTGACTTCCTTTAGACATTTTTTCTTTAAAATAGCATGATGATTCCTCATTGGGCAAAGTAAAGGAAAAACTTGCATGGACATTTAAATACTTAAATAGTACATTCCAATCATGACTTAATTGCAAATTGGGGGTGGGGGAAAATGTTGATGAAAATTCTTTCCACTTCTTTTTTTTTTAAATGCTTAAGTTTTGAGTAGTGCTGTTATAGCCATGATGGCCCAGGGAAAAAGTAAGAAGCAAGATTTATGTAGTAGTATTTCTTTTATTGGACCAATTTTATAGTTGGTAGATATATTAGGCAACCTTCTGTGCATAAAAAAGCTCTTGCTCAGACCTAAAGAAGTCATTTTGTTCCCAGAAGCTTGTCTGACATGTCTCTCTTAATGACATTTTTATCAGACCTAGTAAAAATAGACAAAGCAGATGAATATAAATCACCAGGATGATGGTGAGGAAGATTCTTCAGTTGGCAGAAGTCCATCAATGTGCTATCAGCAAAGCACTGTTTTTTAATAAGAAGAAAAGTTTATAGCCAAAAATGACTTCTTAATCCAACCATTTTTCTTGGTGCATGAAATGAAAGGGAACCCAATGTACAAATATACACTGAACAAGTTGAAGTCAACCTGTCACCTTCCCATGCATGGCACTTATATCTGTGTAAGCATCTGAGGGTATTGATTTTATTTTTCCCTCTCTGCAGCCACTCTAACCTCACTGTTGCTGTTAAACCACCTGATAGTTTATATTTATTTTTTAACCAATATCTTTTGGTAGTGTTTATAGTAGGAAAAATCTTAACGGAAGGATTAAAAATATGTCTAATTCTATCATCAGAAATCAGTAGCATTGTATTCTTCGATACCACCATCAGATATGCCACGGACCCAAACTGTTTACAGCTATTCTTTCAGTGACATATTTTCCAATAATTTGCTCTTGTTGAATGCAGATCTTTTTCTTTCAAGTTTTCAAAGGGCTTTAAACCTGTGAGCTAAATATTATGCCTATTTCACAATTAAGAGCATGGAGGGCACAGAGAAGTGGGTTCTTCAAATCTCAAAATATTCTAGCGTTAGAGGTCGTTCTCTTAAATGCTGCATTTTCAGCCTCTCCGAGGGGCTTTTAGAAGAATCAGCTCACTTACACTCCACATTATACTTCTCAATTGTATCCTAGAACAGGGTCCTGAAAGGTCATTTGTGACCAGGTGCATTGGTAAAGATGCCTTGAGCACTTCTGAGAATGAAGGGGATGGAGAGGAAGCTGAGATTCGGGCTCACAGCACAAAAAAAAAGAGTCTCTAATTAATATATATTGTGATATCTTGTGACAGTGAGGGACAGAGGAAAACAATTGCATTAATCCCTTGAGGTAGGACAGGAGGGAAGGTTGCGTGCGTGCTTGTTTCTTAAGCAATTGGAACAAGAATTTTTGAGTGCACATCTTTGCTTCCCTTATTACTTCATGGAAGAAATAATGTTGTTGTTCTCTTAATTTTTCTCCAATGATGTGTTAAACGCTCATGACACTGCACTAATTTAGATTTTATTAAACAAGGGTCCCTAGATGTGTTTTGTGAGAATCCAGACGTCTGTGTCATTTAGACGCGAGTCCCAAGTTTCAGATTTCACAGCTGTGATGTGCTGTTCTGCTGGCGCAAAGCAGCCCTAAAATGGTAGATCTGGTCTCTTAAGGATCTGCAGCAAATGTAGGGGATTTGCATGTCTTGTAAAGCTGCTGTAATGATGTTAAGTGTGCCATCACTTAGCCATTGACATAGGAACTAGGAAGAACCGGTACAGTTTTATATCCTGATGATCCCCAGCTGCTAGAATTGCCTCTTGTACCTATTAGCACAAAGTACAGCAGTCCTAAAGATTGCTCTGATTTGCCAAAGGGTCCAGCTCCGTGCCAAGGAAGACAGTGATTGCTTTGGTGACCACCCTTGGCTTAAGTGATTTAATCTGGACCATTGCCCAAGATGCTTGTCACCCACCACTCAGGATCTGTGCCCATGTGTTTGTTCTTAGGATCTAAAAGGCCTGTTCAATTTTACATACATCAAATAAACCTGTTTTTTTACTTGGACAGGATGGAGCTCAGTGGGTTTTAGTTTTATGTTCATGTTTCATTACATATATTTTTGAAGATGTAAACAGATCCGTCTGCTGGCCTGCTTTGACTTTGAAAGCAAGAGTACTGGGAAAACAAAGCCAAGGTCTAAGAGCTGAGAAAATAGGGAGTTCAGTCTTCAGCTCCCAAACCAGCCCTCTGCCAGGGACAGACAAATGAAGATATGAAGGAGAGGGGACGTGCAGGCAGCGGCAGCTCAGCTGTGCACTTACCTACGTCAAGGCAGTGAGGAGGCAGGTGATAGCTGTGCACAGTCCCATCCTGTTGCACTAGATTAGGGCAGTGTGTGTCCTCATTCCCCCACCCCTCTACAGGAAAGATCTGGGCCTGACACACCACATGTAACAGGACTCCAGAGAGCTTGCACTAGGCTTCCACGTGTTTCCTAAAGTCTTGGATGTCTGCCCTCTTAGGTGTCGAAATACCTTTGAAAATATGTCAGGTCCCAAGGCACTTAAGAACATAAATCCTATTGATTTTTTCCTTCAGTTGAAGTGGGTTCCCAAGGGCTTTGGGGCAGAATTTTGCAAGTATCTTTTCTTGGCCCTGGTGAATTTGCAAAAGCAAGCATCTACTGGAGCAAAGGGCCCAGCTTCGATTGATTTCAAGGGGAAATCAGGCCTCTCGCCTGCCTAGGTGCTTTGGAAAATGAGACTTTTGCCATTGTTCAGGCAAGCCCTGAATGCTCAGTTGAGCTGAAGAAGAAATAAACTATTATAATGGGGCTCTGACTGATCAGAAAGCTAGGAAAAGCTAGGTACTGAGTAGGGGGTGCTACCTCTGGGGCAAGGAAAGAACTGAGCCTCCCTTGCTTGGTCAGACCTTGGCCACTGCTGAGGCTACAGTAATCTGATGTGCCTTCTTGGCATCCTGGGGTGCTTGATACCAGGTTAGCTTTGGCTGTGAACTTATCAGGGCAGAAATTGCCTTGCCTTGGAGGTAGCCCCTGAAGGTGGGTAGCTTATGATGGATTTTGTGCTACACTTTCTTTCAGTCCAGTCATCTTCACAGTCATGAAGCTTCTCCTTGGCTTTGTAATCTCCCTGTGCTGTGACCAGTCGGAGCTGAAGGTCTGCTGTGCATCAGTAGATGGAGCTATTGCTGAGCCTTCTCACTGATTTCCGCAGTAACGGTCCCTTTTCCTGGTGTTTCTGAATATGCTGAATGTACCCCGAGGAGGAGTCTGGATGCAGTTAAAAAGGGCTAAAGGTGTGAACATGGAGGAGCCGTAATTGTTGCTCTTGTGCTCCCTGCCTTCACCTGAATTAGTTGATTTAGTGGGTAAGTTAACCCTACACCAAGGCAAGTGGAATCAGCAAAGAGATTTTGAGTCGTTTGCTGAACAGACTGGAGCAGCCGGCTGAGCTGTGGTTTGAGCTCGCATCTCCCCATTTTCTGATGGGCTCAGTGTGATCTCCCCGCCATTTGACTATTGCATGAAGGACACCCGGTTTGATTAGGCGCTAAAAGCAATTCACCAAATCGTCAGTTGAAGACAAAGTAGCTCATAGCTAAAGTGTTTGTCCCTTAATAAAAAATCCCTTTCAAATGATTGAAATCCTGTGAAATCCTATGAAATACGAACTTTCATTTCCACCCAGGAGAACTTTTGCAATCTTTTTTTCTCCAATGCCTGATGAAGGGTATTTGTGCCTGAAAGCTTGCAATTAAACATATTTTTTTTCAAAAATCTTGTTGGTCTAATGAAAGATATCATCTCTGTTAAGAGTCCCGATTGCCTTTTCCTCTAGTCCAATACAGCTACAACCTGGATACCGTCCCAATTATTTGATTTTCTTTTCCATGCAGTTTCAATGGACTCCAGCTCCTAGCTTCCTTTCTAAAGCAGGTGCCTCCTGAGGCTAATCTTATCAGCTCTTACAAGCTAGACAGGGTCAATCCTGGCCAATATTTTTATAGGAGCTCTTTAAAGGACACCTTACAATGGTGCAGAAGTAGGGACTGTCTTATCGCTGAAACAGGACCAGTCAATCGCCACCAAACAGTGTTAGTGGGCAGTGTATTGCGTGGAGTGCTATTTTGGCTGCAGCGTGAAAGATAAGGTCCTTAACCACATGTGGTTATTAGTAAGAAATGTTTCTTGTCACCATATGAAACTTCTAGTTAAAAGGCACAAATGGTTTAAGACCACACATTGGTGCTATTTTTAAGTTGGATAATGAATAGCCTTTGCTATATTCCATTTTAACATGGTCTTCACTCAGTTGTCTGAGCTGCTGTGTAGTGTTGCAGTGCACTGTTGAACAGTTGACAACTGCTTTCCCAGAGGGTCGGTTACTTCATAGGTGGGTAAAGAGATTTCTGTGGAGCAAGGGGACATTTCTCCAAGTTCTTAGGATCTCTCTCTGGGGTGATAATTGCTTTGGAAATCCAAGATGGGGCCCGGGCCTCAGTGTCCTCCAAGAGTGGAGCAAGCCGCTAGCCAGGCATGTGAGGGAAGCCTCCGCGGTCTGCATATCTCTGTATGCAGAAGGCGGGTGTCCATAATGAAAATGGTATCTTGCCATAAAATTCCTTTAGAAACCCAAGACTATGTACTTTGCAGGAAGTCCTAGCTCTGTGCTTTGCTGGCACCTCTCCCTGCTTTGCCCATGACAGAATATTGGATGCCAGGAGAATGCAAAGAAGGCAATATGAGGCACTAGAAGTGGGGCAGTTTTCAGGAGTTTGTGGTTTCTTCTGCTCTCAAATGAAAGCCCTTTGTGTAGAATCTGGGCTGGGGAGGCTGGTATTTAGCATGAGAGAAAAGACAAGTAAAGTTTGAAGGTGCTTAGCAGGCAATGCTAATTAACCTCTTGTCTGGATGTGTTGTGTATGCTCTCGAAGGGTCTTGTATTGTGGAAAATGTCATGCAAGTGAATGAATATATGCAAATGCTTCCGTCGAGTTGCTTAATGCAGGAAGGTTTCAAGACTTCAAGGCTTCAGACTACGTGTTGGAGTGCTGGTGTGTAAGCAGTGCATCTTGTGAACGAGAAGTGCAAAAATGGACTTGTATGGGAGAGGAGGAGCATTAATAGATTTGGGTGCTAGAAGGGTCCAGGCATCTCAGTGTGACATATATAGTAGAAGAGGTACCACTGTGGGTTTTTGCAAGGGCAAGTGCTTGGTTTTGGGGTGAAAAATGATGTTTCCTGGATAAGAAGAAATGAACTCCTGAGATGGAGAGAAGTGCCCTGCCTGTAGGAGCATGTCAGATTCTCATTTAAGGAGGCTGACTGGTGTTATTGCATGGAGATGTTGAAGGTGTTATTCCCTCTCGGGCAGATGGAAAGCATTGCCTGTCCCCAACCACTGTGTGTGCATTGGGATTGCTGCTGGATGTAGGATTCAGCATAAATTACTCAGCATAATTTCTCTCCTTTATCCCCTTCACTTTCACAGGGTCTAACTCAGTGCCCACCAAAGCCAACAGAAAATCTCCCTTTGTCTATAGTGGGTTTGTAACTCATCTTTCCATGGCAACAGTACAGCTCTCCTTGCTCATTTAGATGGCTAAGGTGTACCTCCATGAGCAAGCTCTGTAACTGGCTTCCTCTTTCAAGGGCTCACGGCTTGTATAAATGTTCAGTCAGGCCAGTCTGGAAAACTTGGCTTGAATTGCTCCCTGCGTGTAAAGCAGATCGGGGAATCGCAGAGCAGTGATTACTACAAATCATCAAGCCTCCATAAATGTCAGAAGGGTAGAGCTGGCATGCAGATGGGAAGTGAGAAATCGGGGACTAAGCACCAGAGGGAAGCTAACAACAGAGGAGAAAGGAGACAGACAGCAAATCACATGAAATATGCACGTGTGGTGCTATAAATAACACCTCATTGAGCATTACACATGCATGCATTTCTGAGCAAAGTCTTTCACACCTTCTCTTTTGTGCAAGGCAGGAAAACCTACAGCATTTTATCAGTGAACACTATTGATTTGTACTCCTCATTCAGAGATGGCAAAGCACTATGTAGTGTTCAGCTCAGCCTGACAGGAGCCCTTTGACTTGGCTGTTGCTGTATTCATCCTAGAGAGAGAAAACTGAGGCACAAGGCTCTTGTACAGTTGCTTTTCGATATTGAACATTCAGATGCAGTCCCTGGATTTTCAAACAGGGTAAGCACTAGGTTTCGTAGTTTATAAGGCCAGAAGGGACCTCGGAAGATCATCGGGTCCAGCCCCCTGCACCAAGCAGGAAAGATAACTGGGGTCAAGTGACCCCAGCGAGGTGACTGTGTAGGCTCCTCTTGAAGATTTCCAGGGTAGATGATTTGCACCACCTCTGGAGGGAGTTTATTCCACAGTCTGGACACTAACCATGAAGAAGTTTTTCCTAATGTTGAGCCTGAATCGGTCTTCCAGGAGTTTGTGGCCATTTCTCCTGGTTTTCCCCCTGGGTGCCCTGGGGAACAGTTGCTCACCAAGCCCTTGATGTGCTCCCCTGGTGTAGCGGTAAGCTGCTAGCAAGCCCCTTCTTTTCCTCAGGCTGAAGAGTCCCAGGTCCCTCAGCCTTTCCTTGTATGGCTTGCCTTATAAGACTCTTATCATATGGGTGGCTCTTCTTTGGGCTCTCTCAAGCTTTACTACATCCTTGTTAAAGTGTGGTGCCCAGAACTGGATGGAGTACTCCAGCTGTGGTCTCGCCAGTGCTGAGTAGAGCGGAAGAATCACCTCCTTGGCTTTGCTGGAGATGCATTGATAGATGCATGCCAGAGTATTATTTGCCCTCCTGGCTACAGCATTGCACTATCGGCTCATAGTCATACTGCGATCTGTTATTACCCCCAGGTCCCTTTCATTCGTGGTGTTGGTCAGTTAGGTGCTGCCAAGCCTGTAGGTGTATAGGGGGTTGTTCGTCCTGAGGTGGAGCACTTGACATTTCTCAATGCTGAATTTCATCAGGTTGATCTGCCCACCTTGCCAGCCCATCTAGGTTTACCTGTAACTGTAGCCTATCTTCAAGCATGCCCATGCTCTCCCATGAACTTGGCTAGTGAGCTCGTCACCCACATATCCAAATTGTCAATAAAGATGTTGAAAAGTCCTGGACTGAGCACCAACTCCCTGCAGGACACCACTGCCCACTTCTTGCCAGGATGACACAGATCTGGTGACTACGACTCTCTTCCCTTTGAATTCATTTGGAGTAGTAGGGCCTCATGCAGCATTCAGCAGCCCTAATGGGCTGTATAGTAACATCCCCTTGTTGCAAATATAAAGGAACTTCCCCTCCTTTTTGGAGAAAATGGTGTCACTCAAAGCTAGGTGAAATGCCAGCATCACCTCCCCATGCTTTGCCCCCTTGCACCTGGTGACATTACCCAACAGTCAGCCACCAACACCAAATTCTGGTGAGAAGGGCGCACACTTTTCCCTTGTGCCCTGCTGGGCCTGAATTTGGGATGGGGCTTGCTTTTCCAGGAACATGTTGAATCCAGGAGCATCATAACTGAGCAATGGAAGACTGCAGCAAGGGCAAACCCCATCAAGAAGTCTGGATGATGCTGACACAGAGGAATCATTGTTCAGCTGTATCTGCTACAACGTCTCTCTCTTTTGCTAAAAGACTAGTTGCCACTTGCTTTGTTGCTGGAAAAGGATATGGCTTAGGCAAAGATCCTTGTGCTCTAAACCATAGCTTCCCCCCGCTAGCTGTTGAGATCATGTGAACATGGCTGGGATGATTAAGTCAGGGACAGTTCATCTTACAGTAGGGATTGGACTAGATGACCTCCCAAGGTCTCTTACAGCCCTGCTTTTCTATGATGCTCTGGTAGACCAGGTACACAACTACCCATTAGTCAAGATAAGCAGCATCCTGCTTAGATCCACCTACAGTATCCTGTTTTAAGCTTCAGTCTTGGGGTCTCTAAGATTCAGTGAGGACTGCTAGACTTTGGCTGAGTAACTGGTCCTTCTGATTCATTCCCTCTGCTGGAGAGTGGTTCTGCATCCCCCTTCACTTAATACCAAGCATCTTCAAATGCCAATAGGTTGGCTCATCTCTGGCAGTCAGACTGCTCTAACACCTCCGCAAGAACAGGCTAGGATGACAGGGAGTCACAGCAAGGAGCCCCCAGCAAGGCAACTTTCTGTCCCAGCAGATGGGAATGGCTCTGCAGGCTCTACATAGCATGCGTCTCCATGGTTTTAAAGCATTTAATCTTTAGAAATGGCTTTGTTAAAAGCTCCTTGTGGCCCCAATGTGCATGTTTGCTATATTTGCTGAATTTGAAAACATGCTTGGAAAAGATGGGTTAATAAAAGCAAGAAAAAAACTGGCTTGCCTTGCTTGGCTCTGAATTTATGGGTTGATTCTGTTCCATGCATTCACTGCATGCTAGCAAGACCCTCCTTCCCTAGGCCTTTTGCTGACTGACCATGTGAAGGACTGTTACAACACATCTTTTTTTCTGCTCTGTTCAGCAGGGCAAGGTATTTGGGATCCCATGCACCAAAAAGCCTTAATAACCTACTGTTTGGCAGAGGTTCATTGAAGGCCTGATTTACTAGTCTGAATTTCTTTGGAGCTGGATGGTGCCACTTGGAGTAGTTGACTTCCAGGTAGTTTGCTTTTATCTGAGACCTTGGCAGCCAAAACTCTTGCCTACTCAGGGTAGACAGAAGAGAGGGATTGGGTGTTTCTTGCCATATATTTCCAGGTCAAGTACTGAAAGAGCTGCCAAAGAGGGCAGCAGATCTCTCCTGTCTTTCCATTTTTCCTGCAAGTGTGTACTAGGCTCCTGTCACTGATGAACAAGAGCCTCGTGTTTTTCAGGCTCTCAGCAGTTCTCATTTGAAATCTCTTAACCAGTGTCTCTGGCTTCTCTCTCTGCCTCGTGGGCTATTTTTGTGAAGCTTACTGCGTTAAGATGTGACCTGATCCTCAGCACTCCCTTTGCGACTGGTTTTGGCACTGTTTCTGTTTCTTGAGCTACTAATCCCAAATGCAGAAATTCAATCAAAGCAAGGACCTTTTCCTAGCAGGTTGCAAAAGGGGTATTTAATAAGAGAATGCAGCAACAAAAATAAACTCCGGTTCACTTGACAAGAAGAGAAATTTTGGAGAGCTTGCGTGTGGGAGAATAGAGAGGCAGTGAGAAGCAGAGAACTTCATGGAGGGTCTGGATTCAGCCTGGGAGTTTGCCAGTTCATGCTTCCCATGGGGCTGCCAGCTCAGGCCTTGGGGAAGTGTAGTAAAGTAAAATCCCCCCGGCTCCAAGCCAATGGCACTCAACCTTTTGGTCCTGTTAGCCAGATGAGAGGCATGGGGCTGGTCTGCAGACAGGATTGGACTCTGCTGCTTGGGTTCAAGCCCTAGGGACCCCATGCCAGCCCAGGATTGAGCCCTGGGGACTCTGCATCGCTTCTGCATGGATCCACACAGCAGGATTGGGCCTGGTGTCACTTTACATGTCCAATCTAGCCTGCAGGGCCACGGACCTGTGGGGAGTCCTGTGGGATGCATTACAGGGGCTGGATCTGGCCTGGAGGGCCAGGTGTTGAGCACTCTTATTCTAAAGGTAGGGGCACAATACACACCCATACTGCACAGTAAATCTGGTGATTTACTCTTGCACCAACTTGAGCATAAATTTGGTACCTGCATCATGCAGGTATCAGAGCTATGCCTGATTTAGTTACTGCTCAGCAAGGTACATGTAGATGCCTTATGGCACAGTAACACTGTTTGTGTGGACTGACTTGGGACTAACTTTAGTCCCACATTGGTCCACACACAATGTATCTCGAGTCAGTCCACACACAGCATTAATACGCTTTAATGCCTGCATAGATGGCAGCCTATCCCCTACAACTGCACAGTAAATTTAAGCTGGTGTAAATGCACATGTAGATGTGCCCCGTCTTTAGTAAATGTGATGTAGCTTACCCCATTTCCACTGAGGGGCAAGTTTCCTTGTATTTATCCAGGATTAGGATTATACACATGGAAAGTTAGTATGGAGTAGCTGCTGCTCTGTAAATTCATGCCCAGCTTGCACCATGGTAAGGTTTTTGTGCCTTAATTCCCATTCTACCCTTGCGTGTATATAGGCTGGACTGAGAGACCCCCCCCATATAAAGAGGTTCAGGTCCTCTGCATTCCCTTGGAGGTTTTCTGGGGATCCTGGCTATTGATTAAATCTCCTGACAGTGACTGCAGTTTGCTTTCGTAGCTAAAGTTTCTGGGGGCAGCGGTGGTTATGAATTTGGTGGCGATTCCTACAGGTCCTAATCAGGTCTCAGTGCCCCATTGCATTAGGCGCTGTATGAGTGCATAGCTAATGAGTAGATAAGCAGGGAGTTCAACTGATGAATAAGAGAAGTGGGACAGCTAAGGAACCAATAATAGTCAAATGGAGGCTCTGGATGCATGTTACGTTCAGGTGGCTATTGGTACTCTTCTTTATCTGTCCAAAATAGCCACTGGCTTGCTCTCCAGCAATGGCTGTTTGCTGTTGGGTCATGTGGCCTTTTGTGGATAGGTTGCAGAGTGCTTGTTACCTGCACAGACACTTTTTAATGTAAAGGAAAAGCTGCTGTTTGTCTCGTCTCCGTTTCTGGCCTGTTAAATACTGAAATCCTTGTATGGAGTCTATGGGGTTTTTTTTTAACTAAGGCACTTCTAGGCTCATTAGTGTTTTTTCTTCCTTACCAATGGAACAGAAATGAGTTTTGAAACAACCTGCTATTACCTCAGCAGGGTCCCTCATCAGAGAAGAAAGGAGAAGCCAAGGCATTTGGAAAGTGAGGTCAGAAAGGAACAACCAGCCCCTGGTTACTGTGCAAAGTGAACCACGGGCTGATTGGGTTTAGTCAGGCGATGGAGTCTTCTTTTATCCTTTTTCCATTAAGATGCGTCTGGTCCCTGGTCCCTGGTGCAATGAAATGAACCGAAGCAGGATGGCTCCAGTCTGGCAGGGTAATTGAGGAGGAGTGAAGACGGAGGATCTGGCTGAGATAAAATGGGAACAGAAACCCAACTTCTGGCACTGGCAGTGGAGCTCTGGTTGGACATGTTTCAGAGTTTGGTTTGCAGAGTCTCTCTGAGGCCCTGGTTCTCCAGCCCATCCCACCCCAGCTGAGGCGAAGGAAAGGGGTACGTAAGGAGTTGGCTGGGGTCCTAATCCTTGAACTGGTAGGAGTCAAAAGAGCCACCAGGATCAGGCTTACAACAGCCCCACCTGTACGCCTAGAGGAATCCTCCTGCTTTCCCTGCTTCTCTTTGCAGGCATTCCCAAACTTCTCTGCCAGGTTTCTGCTGATGAAAAGTTTGCCCAGTGCAACTAGGTTTTTCAACAATATTAAGTGCACTTCTGTAGTGCAAAGTGGATTTAGTGGTATCCCTGTGTCTACATTGTCTTAGGTGCAGAAAGAAGATTATTTCCAGGTCATAGCTAGGCTAAGTTTTCCTTGACTGATGCTGTTGAGAAACTCCAAACACACTTCTCATTGCTAAAGACAGGGCTGCCCTAGATCTCCATCTAACCATGAAAGGGGAAACTGGTCCTGGCCTTGTGGGGGAAAAAAAAGTCAGACTGGAAATATCTATCTGGGGTGTACAGTGAACTCTCACTGTAGAAGCAGACTGTTCCCATGATGATTTAGGGGTGAGTGAGCAGATTTTACTGGGCACAGCCTCTCCAAATTATGCTTGGTGAACGATATGCCCACTGCATGACGCACAGGCTGAGCTTATTTGCATCGTGAACGTGGGACATGGCTAGTTTGTCATGCGGAGTTTGAAACCCCAGATAGTTCTCTGCAGCTCATCGGCGAGCTTTGGTTCTGCGGTAAGAGCCCCCTCCCTGTCCAGCCGGCTGCTCCTTGTTTTATTTTTAGTTCTCTTTCACCTCGGTGGAGGAGTTGCAGACGGGAAACATGATTATTTCTCAAGCAGTAACCTCTTTCCTGCCTTCTTCCTAGAAAATGTAATAGCTATCTCATTAACTCCCCTCTCTTTGCTGCCCAGGCTCGGTTGCATTACTAGTGAGAAATGAAATGAGTTTGCAGGGGGCCAGGGCTGGGTCAGCGCCGAGGAGTCGGGAACTCTCGAGTCTCCTCCTAGCTCTGCCACCAAGTCCCTAGGTAGCTTAGGGCAAGTCATTTATTCCTACGCACAGCTGACACCTACCTTTGTTTTTAAAATGATTGGTGATTGCTATGGGAGCTCTGTTATTTTGAGAAACTGGTATTTTTGTAGTCTAGCCATGTATTTCTAGGTGTATGCAGGGGCTAAAAAGGTGGTGGTCTGCCTACACTAACAATTCTCCAGGTAGGAATTCAGTAGGGGAGAGTCACAGAATACAGGTCGGATATAAATGAGACTTTTGTGTCTCAGTTTTCCCCATTCATAAAAGGAAGGGCGGGTACTTTCCCATTTTGATAAAGCCACTGTGATACCTGTGCACAGTGTTGTGGTCTCCCCCTCCTCGCCATGTACATAGCCTACTGCAAGGGGGTTCTGGGCCATTGCTGGGGCTCCTAACTGCAAATGCTGTACAAAAATGCAAGATGTTGTCAACCAGCAGGCAAAGTACCTGCTTTGCAGAGTTTCCTGGAAGGGCATAGCAAGGAAGTAAGCATAAAAATCCAGATGAGGATTCTTCGTTCGATGGCATTTTGGGAAAGGGGATGAATCTTAGGTTTGTATGGACAGGTTAGGCTTTGCCGGCAGTGCGAGGCACTGATTGAATAGCAGATCCTGTCTGAGAATAGAGGTGTAATGAAAGAAATGGAGGAGGCATTCTCTTCTCATCTCTTTGTCTTCATTGCTGGAGACAGTACAGCTTGTTCCTGGATTTGCTGCTCTCTTTCCTGGTCTCTCCCTCAACACAGCTGCCCACACATTTCATCAATAGGAAATTAATTTCTTTCTGTGGTGGAGACAAAGAGGAGTGCTGGCCAAAGCTACACCTGATGCTCGTTTGTGGATTTTCTCCCCTCAGTTATTGGTGTACTGAAACAGTCACTGTTTTGAATGCTGGGTACTGATGGATGGGAAGTTTTTCCACTGGATGAACAGGAGAGGGAGGTTTTCTTCCCCTATTGGCCAGTGCTCACATACCAGTACAAGGTCTGAAGCCCAGATATACAGACCTTGCTTTATTAGACACCTCCAAAAAAAGTCTGAAGCTGAAAAGGCCTTTGGAGACCATCCTTGGGCAAAGGCCTTCAGCAATAAAAGTCGATGCACGTTCATCAAACCACAAAACATGCAGGAGGCCTTTAAATGTGTCTTCCCGAGACTCGCACAGAACTACGGGCAATATCCACACGCTGCAAGAATTCAGAGCTATTGGCAAGGGGCTCAGACAAAGCATCTAGCATCATCTTCCTCAAACCTGTAAGAGAAATCGGCAGTTCCCGCTGTACTTGGGGGAAGAGAAAGGACCCAAAGGGAAGTCTCCATTGGGCTCTATGGGAGCTGCTGTGCACAGAGCCTGGATGTGTGGAGGATCCGGTCCCAATCCTGGGCGCTGACCTCTATGTTAGTCTAGAGTGTGCTTTGGTTTTCAGGGTTGGCACTTGTTTGCCCAGCTCTGGATGCACAGGTGCAGCTGCAGTAATCCTGCCTCAGCCTCAGTTAGAGCTAATTGGACTCACCTGGAGCCAGGCCTGCCTCGCCCTCCAGGTCCCCAGCACTGCTGCTGAGGGCCCCTCAGTGCCTCAGCCTGGTGTGCCAGGCGAATCCATCCACTGCCTCCACTTCTAGCAAGTCAAAATATGTTGAAGACTGATACACTTGGATACTACAGTTTTCTTCCTCCACGAGCATGAAATCTAAATGGCCAGGAACAGACAAAGCCACGCCATGGTAAGTATAAGTATCCCCTTTGTATGGGTGCAGAGGGACCCTGTGGCAATATCAAGATTTGGGACCTTGGTTCTCTTCAGTCTTGGCTTATTACCTTTAATTTATAGGACCTTTTCTGAGCAAAAGGCAAATATAAATCTGATTGAAATGCACTGTTGTTGTAAATGTACATTTTAGGGACCAAAACCTCCTATCTCCCATTGCTCAGAGACCCTTCTCTCCAGCTCCTTTTTCCAAAAGAGAGTACAGGCTGCTGCTGTCTGAAGCAGTACCTGGTGAAGTATCATCATGGCCTATTTCAATAGCTGTCTTGTGCTTGGGTGGCTGCTGGGTGTTACTATTGGTATGTCAAGCTGCAGCATGAGCTTTTGTACGTCAGGGATATTATACAGACGCTTGCAGTGAGCTGAGCAAAGTCGAAATCCATCAAGCTGTCAGGAGACTGGAGCTCTCTGGAGCTGTGGCCTTCTTAAATAAGTTTGTTTCATCTCCCAACCCCCAGAGATGTATTTAAATGCCAAGTGAAAACATTCACATGAGTGCGGTATATGCGCCGCACAGGGCTGTAAAGCAGGCGTGACAACTGCAACTTGCACAGAAACCAAGAGTAAGTTGAAGTCTCCCAAAATTTACACCCACCCATCTGTGATGTTCTTAGACTTCAGTGAATCATAGTCAAAACCCTGGTGCAGCAACGAGCTCTGTGTGGGCAGTGAATGAGCGTCTCTGCCAGCTACCGTCTAAGGCTTTGTCTGCACACACCAGTTGTAGCATGTTAGGTAAACTTGGGTAGAGACAGACGAAACAGACTGCCTGGGAAGAGGTGGATCCTGGCATGGGCTATGCTGTTAGACAGTATACCTGTTAAAACTAGTACCACTAGGTAAACCACCACTAGTGCAGTGTAGACCCGTCCTGCCATCTGCGTAGCAGCCTTGCTTCCTTTTAAAACCACTCCATGTGCATATATACGCAGCAGCCAGCTCTGAGAACATGCATCTCTTGACTCCCTTTCCTGCTCTTGAGTTGCATCTAAAACCAGCCTCATCTCAGTCCTTCCACACGGGTTTGCAACCAAGAGTGCTCTTTTTTTACCGCTCCAGCAGGCTGTCCCACGATACCGCTGAATGTCCCAACGAACACACACTCCACCCATGGAAGCACAACGCCGTGTTTCCCAAGTCCATTAATGTATAACCCAAACTTAAATGCATTCAAAGGCACGAACAGACCACACTGTGATTTTCACAGGAAATACAGCCTCCTTCAAAACCAAAACAAAATTATAACAACATTTTTTTCTTTAACAATTTTCTGTTAAACAATAAAATGAAACCTCAAATATATGGGGGAGGGGGAAACCAAGCATTTTTAATTTCTTCTGACTTTTTTATGGAATGTACTGACCATATTGAAATAATCATAATTCATATCTCACTCTGTGGCAGTTTTACCTTCTCTTTCTCTCCTTTAACTAATCTATCCATCCCCCATGGGTTTTCTCAGATGTTTGTCTTTGTAAATATACAAAATGACTGATTTATGGTTTGGTCTCCTTCAACTATCAGATTCTCTTTTTGTTCATAAAAGTCTTCTTTTTTAAAAAAAAAAAAAGATCGAATCCAGCCCTTCATGGGCTTTATCTATTTTTTTCTACTTATTGACCTCAACTTGTGGTTTACCAGTTGATTTCAACTATCCACAATGGAGTAAAGTATCTCTACTAGCATCTTATACTGAGAAACACATTGTTCTGTTAAAAACTCACAAAAAAACACAGCCTTTGAAACCAGTCCAGTTACCAGCATATTTCTGGAGCTAACACTGTAACTCTGACTCCCTAAGGTGTTCCAGTTAAAAATCCTATAGGTGTCTCTGAGTCAAATCCTTCATCACTGGAATTCAGACTGCAGGAAGTTTGCCTTTACTATTTTAGGTCTGGCTGATTTCTTTTGGTTCATGCACAGTCAGTACTGTGTGTAACAAGAATAATTGGACCTGTCTCAAATATCCATCCATGCTCTGCAGAGCTGGCGTCTATACAGTGACTTCAAGGCAGATAAAAGTAGCTCTCCCTGTACAAAACAAGGGGCAGAGTTCATGGAAGATATGTGTTGCATTAGTTAACCTAGAAAAACATTCTTCTTCCCATCCCCTTAACTATTGCACATTCACAAGCTTTTACATATTTTCATTCTCTTTTCTTTTTAAAGAAAAGATCAAAGAAAAGAGCCCAAAAGTTGCGTAATCAATATGATTTTTTTTAAAATTAATAATATGGCTATCAGAATCATGCCAGAAAGAGATAGGCAGAGGCTTTTGGAGTGCCACTAATTTTAATGGCAGGTAAGCAATCAGTCCTTCAGTTGCGTTGGCTTTCAAAACCTCAGCTGCAGCATCTCGTCTTCTTTATTTTAGATTCATAGATGTTAGGGTTGCACGTTAGGGTCAGAAGGGACCTCGGTAGGTTATCAAGTCTGACCTCATGCCCCTATTTTGTTTATGTGGTTCCATTTTTTATATTCTGTATTAAACCCAAAGTCCAATCAACCAGCTCTTCTGTCCTCCCTTTTCTCGTGTGACAATGCTGGCTAATTTTCCCCCCTACCTATACCACTGTTCTACTCGTTAGCTTTTCTCCAAACCAGGAGGCACTGAATTAGAAACGGATCCAGATGTGAACAGCCCTGAACTTTCTGATTCCAAACCTGACAGCTCAGTTGTGTGGAAATACCTTGAGCAATGTTGGCTTACATCCAGAACTGGAAACTTCAGGAACATCACAAGATTTGTAGTCCAGCAGGAACTTGTATAAATTTAGAGTGAGATGCGCACATGCACACACGTATGCACACGTGCACACTCTACATATTAGATAACTTTCTTTTTCCAAGAGCTTTTCATCTGCCTGCCTCACAGAGCTTGCTGTCTATGTGGATAGTAAGAAAGAGCCGGCAAAAAGATGGAACATTTTTCTCAAAATAAACCATGCCCAACAGTTTGCTTCCCCATTGGCTTTATCTCTCATTATACTTTAACTTTGACACATGCATAATTCCATCTGGTAATAAGTCTGCCTGCTTTTTCCTTTGTGTCTTGTCTTCTCCTTAGCCCTTTGCACATTCACTTATTATTTCGCTCAAAGGTTAAAACATGACAAGTAGTTAATCATCTACTTATTCCCCTAGGAGTAAAATTAACCCATACCACTACTTTCTCCTTCCACCCTTGACTCTTAACCAACTCCCTACACCTTCTTCCTAGGGGCCTTGGGCACTCTGCATAAGAGGAAGCCTTCAGAAATGTCGGTAGTTTTAAATTCTTAGCTACTTCCTCCAAATCTGAACTCCTGGTTCTTCAGGCAGTCATCACTAATGTTTTCACTATCCTCCAGTTCCTAAGAGTGTTTTTTCTCCTTTTGCTTGAGACCTAATCTGCTTTTTAGTTGGTGCATGTTGCTTTGCACAACAGATGTTGCACCTAAGAGCTCTTGTGTTTTTATGGTTAGAGCACAGGCAGGGATTTCACTTCCAATTGAATGCTGCATCTGTTTTTTACCAGAGCTTTTAGTGCAGCAGATAAGCACACACATTTTGTAACAAATTTATCTGCGCAAGCTGGAAGTATTGAAGAAAAGCGCAGTGTGCTGTAGTCCCTGTTAGGCCCTATAACTAAAGCTCAGCTTCAGCTTGTCAGAATAGAGCTCAGGGGGTTCATGAACCACAGCGACAAGGACTGTTGGGCTCTGTTGGCTTTCAGATTAGCTGAGTTGCTGGCATCCTTAGGCAGGGGGAAGTAGTGGTCTGTGGTACACACATGCTTAGAACAGGGCGTAAAAAGAGAGAACCACTGTAATCAGCCTCCCAGTGACTCTTCCCAGAAGGCAGAAGCTGTAAGCTCCAAAAGTCAACGTTTATTTGCTTTTATGTGTGGGTGGAAAGCTAAACCATTGCACCAGCCAACATCACATATAGGCATAAAGCCTCCGAGTCCAGATTATAGAGCTATTCGAATGGCAAAGCTCAGTCCTGGCATGAGTTTCAGTATCTCTAAACCCATCCAAAGACAAGCTGTGAAGTCCCAATGGATAACAAGAACTGGTCGAGGGCAATAAAAATAGTCTGAGTTATTGCCTCGAGTCCAAAGATAGGCATCCTTGAAACCAGCAGTTTTTTACTTTTTATCATTTGCAGACCCCTAAAAAAATTTCCAATGGAGCTGCAGAGACCACTCTTGAACTGTAAGTATGGATATGAATATACTTTTGATTGATCCTGCTTCTCTTTTGTGCACCCCTTAGACACAGTGGCCACTGACAGAAGTGATGTTTTGTCCTGCGATGGCTCTTTGAAAGCACTATGCAGCCATGCCCTGACAGGAGCGTATGGCTGAAGAACACTTCAAAAGTGCCCAATTACATGATAAATGCATATAATGAGGGTCTTAATGAAGGCACCCCAAAGCAGAGCACCTTCATTAACTTCTTCAAGTCCCTGCGTGCAATAAGGGCTGGGCTGATGCAGCCCAGTCCCACCCCTGGTGCTATCTGCAGGATGGGAGGGGGGGAAGGGAAGGGAGTTGGGGGCTAGGGTTTGCCCAGTCTGTGCTGGAGAGGATTTGGGTATATTGGAGCCCCTCCCCCCGCTAAGGTGGGGTACTCCAGTCCACATATCCCCACTTCAGTGCATGCAGGGCAAATCCCAGTCTGCAGCTCCCTCTCATCCCCCTTCCCATCCTGTGCAGCATCAGAGCTGGGGGGTAGAAGGGGTTAGTAGAGAGAGGCTGCAGACAGGCAGCTCCTCTTGGATTGGCTCCAAAGTGGAGCTTGATTTTTTTTCCCCTCCCCGCTATCCACCCGACCCAACAGCAAATGTCTGTTGGATTGGCGGAGTCGCTGTAACTCATGGCACTTTCTGTGAAGCACCATGAGTTAGACTGAGGAGGTGCACACTTGTCAGCACCCAGTCTGTGGACCCCTAGGGGTCTGCAGACCACAGGTTGAAAACCACTGCTCTAAACCGGCTCCTTAGGTGGCTCTAGTTCATGCCTAGTGCTACAGAGCTGGCTGACATTGTTTCTAGTGTAGTATGCAGATTCCCATGAAACACTTCCAGGGAATTAGTACAATTTTTTATCAATGTTTTTGATGGGGTAATAATCAAACTTCTTGCTTTGCCCTGCCGTATGTCTTCTGCTTATTACTACTCCAAATGGAAGTGGAAGGTTGTTGCAGGGAAGCAGGCGTTCCACCCAACAGGATCCTTTTTCCTGCCATATCTGGTGCTGCTTTCTCCTCAGATGACTTTTATAGGCAGGTAGCCATGTTACATCCTGTTTGGTGTATACTTAGACAGAATCGATACATGCCCTGTGTCCTTTCAAGTAGAGATTTTACTTGCTTTGTTGATTTTTCTGTCTGTAGTAAAGATTTTTCTGACTGAAAATGCCTCTCTTCTGGGTGTGGGAATGTAATAGGAGGAATCTGGGAAAACTATAGAGATGACCTGGGGTAACTTCTGATCTAGGAGGATAATCTTCAGACTGGATCAGACAGCAGATTTTAAATGATTGCAATAAAACAAGCTCAAGCCCCCACTTTTTCTTCCCCCTTTAGGGCTGTATGTAAATGGCTGCTTCTGTGGCTATGACATTAGTAAGAGAGGAATATTACTCTTGCATTTATTATTAAATACCCTGTCCCCGAGAGAAGCCTTGAGGCTGCAGTTTTCCTCATTAGCTTTTATCTGTGGCATTTATTATTGTGGTCTTCTCCTGTCTGTCTGTCTCTAACATAATCATCTATCAGCATTAATCTCCTCTTTACCTTGGCTGCAATGATTTGCTTACATGAAGAGAGGGCTGCATAAGGAACAAACGTGGCACAAAGCTCAGAGACACAAGATTTGTTAGGTAATATGTTTTATTGGCCCAATTATAGTTTGGGAGATGACAGACGAGGTTTCAGGCATAAAACACCCTTCCCCAGATCAGTGAAAGAAGCAGATATTGGCCAAGCTATATCTTTCTTAGGCTGTCTGCTTCTTTCCCTGGAAGGCAGGCTGGGCCTTCACCCATCTGAGTACCATGCTTATCTCCATCTTTAGCTCTTCAACATTATTTATCCAGCGCCTTCAATGTCCTGTAAATAATTAATGTTAATTTTGTTCTTTGGAGAGAGAGGCCTGAGCTACAAAATGTGTATGTGAATAGGCACTAAACCTGGATTTGTTTGAATCAAAATCGGGTGACTTGATTCATCCTGTTACATAGCTATGTCAGTGGCAAAGTTGGGACGAAGATCAAAAGTTCCCCAGGGTTCAGAAGGGTCCTGGAATAACATGTCATTATCTGGCAGTTAAAATCCAGCTTTAGGGTGTGTACAGAAGTTCTCCATGCACGTTTTACAGCACTGTAATTTAGAGCACTTTTTATAGCACTATAACGTTACAGTGCTCTTAATCATGACAGAAGTGCAGTGTTTGCTATGGGGCCCTGAGCCTCCGTGTGCTTTCCAGGCTAGGAGGCAGGAGCCTCTCATCAGCCTCTTGGGACTGCCGGAGATTGCAGACAGCAGCAGACCAGTGGAGATGGTGGAGCTGGGATGAGAGGCCCCCCCAACACCAGTCTTTGTTGGGAATGGGCACCACTTCTGCCACGGGGCTGGGCAGCAGCTCACAAAGCCCATGGGATACTGGCAGAATTGCCAGAAA
>JAGPOW010001661.1:4027504-4038183 GCA_030014935.1 Caiman crocodilus
GGCCCTGTTGGTGCCCCTCACTTACCCCCTTCTGGGGGGGGCATGGCCCAGCTGCCACCACTCCCCTCAGGCTGCCCATGCTGCCCCCTATTCCACGTCCCTTCTGATGGGACCAGGTGATAGCAGCATGGGCCATTCCCAGTCCATCACTCCTCCCGCTGCTGGCTTGGGGGTCTCCAAGGATGCAGCAGCACTGATGGCAACAAGTCTTGCTGCCCTACTCTACCATCCCACACTGGGTCCCACTGCCTGGTCTGACTAGGCTGCAGCCCTATGCCCACTGTGGATGCAGAAGTCAGGGGGCAGAGGATGTGTTGAGTGGCTGGGAAACACATCGCCTATGCCCACCTCCCTGCCCCCACCTAACTTACCTGTGGGGAGCTGCAGGAGCTGCTCCCCACTGTTGCCTGGCTGCCACGTGCATGTGTGCACACACACGTGCATGCCACACTCCCTGCTGTATTGGCCTCCTCCCATTCCTCGCAGCCCCTTGCAGGCTGAAATGCTGCCAGCCTGCAAGGGGAAACCTGCCGTTCCCTAGGTTTTTCTCCTTTAAAGGAGAAAATCCGTGATCTTCTGTGAACCTGGTGGCAGCAGCAGTGGTGGGCTCAGCCTGGGCCTGGACTGCCCCAGCTGACCTCAGAGATTATGATTGCACCAGATCCACAGCCCCTGCAGACCTCCTGAACCCTGCTTGCGACCTCTCAGGTGGCCGCAGCTTCCTAGTTGAGAACTGCTGCTGTAAAATACAGAGCTTCAAATGTAATACCTCATTTAACACGGGTTAATTTTAAGCACACTATCCACTTCTAAAATGCTGTAAAGCCATGCACTTCTGTTAAGTCACAGCAATAAGGCGCTATAAATGGAAAAAAAAGCAACTTCTATATGCACCCTTAATTTGGAGAGAACCCCTATTTTTCCTTGCATGTATTCATTTGAAGTTTTCAGTGTTTGCATTATAGTAGAGCTTTCTTAGGCACATACAAATGTGTTAGACTTTAGATGTCAAGAATCTGTAAAGGCCAAACTGATCTACTCACAAGGAAGATGCAACACGAATGGGAGGGGGGATAAGGATAAGAGCAGCCCAACTGATTATGTGGGAGTGATCATGATACAGGTACGGTACCAGACTGGGAGCTGAGAGACCTGGTTCTGCCATTGCCCTGCTCCGTGACTTGCCGACTTCTTCCTTGTGTTCCCCTCCCGCTGTTTCTTACTATGTCCTACAGTATCTAACAATGGGGACCTGATCTTGATTGAGGATTTTGGATACTCGGTTCATAAAAACAGTAAAATAATAAATAATCATTTTGCTAGTTCTAAATCCCCTGCCATTTAAAAGAAAAACAGTAAATCTTTGTTGCTGCATCAGCCTAATGATTATAATTGGACTACTTTTCACTGAGATATGTAAGAAACAAAGGTGGTGGGAAACAAGTTCATTTCTTTTTCATCGTCAGTGCAAGACAATGTTTGAGCCTCGTGCATGGATATTATAGGAAATGATTTATATCTGACGAGGGTTATTTTTGTGTGTGAAGAGTCATGACTCCAGTCAGTCATGCTGAGATTTTTTTTCCCCTAAGCTTTCTTGAGTATTTGAATACCTAGTTCCCCTTAAAATGAAGCCCTTCCCAAAAGGAAGGTCCAGAATAACTGCTCCTAGAAAACCATTCAGAAGCTGACCTGCCCAAGATTTGCAGTGAATGTTATATACATCCAGGCTTGCCTGGTCGAAGCATCTATGTTTAATTATACGCAGCTGAGCAAAAACACTCTATTTATAATTAAAATTCATCCTGGATAGTGCTTGGATGATATTTCTCTAAATGCTATACAAAAGGAAAATAAAGGGTAACCCTTGCATCAGAGATGGCCTCTGAAAGGGGAGCATATTGTGGCTCTTTTCTAAATACAGGAACAGCTGATGTCATTTATTGGTGTATTAAATGGTTTCTCCCACACCTGAGTCCTAGCACTTTGGTAGCAATTGAAGCTGTCTGCAAATTGCAGGAGAAAAGAGTGCAGCTGACTCACTTTACATGGAAGTGATGCTTCATCTGGAGAGTCCAATAGGATTCAAATGAGGATTCCCCTTGAAGTCTGAGTAGCAGTACTGATTTAAGGTTAAGAAACTTTACAAATAAACTTGGCTGTCATGGGAGATAACAGGTTAGAAGACGTTGTATGAAGCAGAGACACTCTTTATCTATAGCAGTTATTCTCAGTCAGGGTGTTGGAGCACCCGGGCGTGCCTCGCGATCTTTTCAAGGGTGCCAGGAGATACCATGCCATGTTAGCACTGATAGGTGTGCAGACATGACTCACAAGATAAACCCAGACATTTCAAATAGAAGTCCATAGTGTTCAAGACATTCTGCTCTCTTATGGTCTTTCTAAATTCTTTGCAACCGAAGCATTATTTTTTTCACTAGTCAAAAAGTTGGTGAAAACAGAGATGGCATTTTCCAAGGAGTGCCTCGACTGATCTACAGCATAGTCGCACCGACGCACCTGAATCCTGGCCTGCGAGTTGCACCTTTAGAAATGAGAGAGCATTTTGTCATATGTGTATTATTCTATTGCTTTACTCAAGTTCACAGAGATCAAATGAGGATCTGTGGGAAGACTTGTCCACTTGGAGCTGGCTACTAAATCATTTCAGTAAGATGCATGAGAATTCCTCCTGACCCAGAATGTGGCACGGAAACCTATACTCAAAAAGCTTCTTTACCCAGTACAGATTCTCCCAATCCAGCTAAAAGCCTGTACAGGAGTATTGGTAACCAGGTTTTATTGTGCCTAAGATTTCAGCAACCTACTCCTCAGCATCTAAAGGAAATTCAGGAGATTTTCCAACGTGGAGCTGAAACCAGCTGCTTGTGAAAGTGCTTCACTTCACTATATGGAAGAAATATGGGGGGGTTGCTATTCTTTAGACGGAGTATTTTCACGGATGAATTGTTCTCCCATCGTTTCAGTTCGTTCCTATTTGTTTCTCGTGACAGTTTTACAGCTGGAGCTGGTTTTTTATATTTAGCTGTTAGTTAGCCACTGGATAATCTGACAATCTGAGGAAAGTAGGGAGTCGAGGATGAGGGGGTTTTTTTGTAACTCACTGCAAGCAAAGTTTGACTTTTTGCAGTGGCATATTTTACAGCAGAAACATCCAGTCGGGGCCTAGGAATGACATCATGCTATGTATACATTTAAATCAAACCTGTCTGGCACAGTTTTAATGAATGACAAGTACAGGATCCTTCTGTTGGTTGCTTGCAAGTGAAAGAGAGTCAAAGAATTACTCACCAAAGTTGTTTGATGAGTAATTGTGAATAGTTCAGGAGCACAAGAAATTCCTGATTTGTTTGCAGACAACTAGCAACCAGAAGAAAGGCCAAATTAATCAAATACATCTTTCTCTCTGAATTACCTGCCTGCTTCTAATTTCAAACGTAAGTATCGGTATGGGAAAAAAATGTGAATCAGTTGGACTGATCAAAGCAAGGGTTATAATGAGAAAGAAGAGGCCTCTGAACAGTCTCTTTTGTGGACCTGGGCAACTCTAGATCCTCACTCACTTGGAAATTAATTGTAAACTCAGTCTCAAGATGAACTGATGAGTTTGGCTCCTTGATTAGGGGAGTTCACCGGGGGTAAAACCAAGTAGCATGGGAAAACTGAGCAAAGGAATGGCTGAGTATTATGAAAAATTTCCTGTGAGAGATTTAACTTTAGAGTGGTTTTCCAAGAGCAGACAGTGAAAGAAGTGACCTTAAAAACTGCACTGTGCAAAACACTGCTATGTATTGTATCAGTTCTCCTCCCATAGAGAAAGGAAGGGAGTGAGTAACTTAAAAGGTCATTAGCTGCATGTAGTTGCTTTGATCTCATACTCCAGCTGCTGCATTCAGTACCAGAAGCTGCCCAATTTCTACTTGGATTTGTTGCTTGCTATAAAATAATCCATGTTCTTGTTTGCTATATGTTCCTTTTTTGGGTTCCCCTTCAGATTATTTGGGGGAAGGAAAGAATTCACACCAATTTGTTTCCTCCTGGGATGAAGCAACCAAGCTGCAGATGTCTCCAGGACTTCCTGGCCTCCTCAGACCAGAACAAGAAACTTACCCCCCTCTCTGTTATTTTTTTCCCTTTTAATGTTGGCTTATGAAAATGCAAAACTCTAGTCCTGGAGGGTTTCTGGCTGGAAGAAGCCAACTGGAGTCATGAATAATTAAAATGTCATAGTGCTGGGCTCCCAGCTGCTTTCCTTTCTCAGTTCGGGACATGTGGTTCTAAAATGTCTGTGAACAAACCCAAAGCACAGGGCAATTGTGAGAAGATGCTCATCTAATATAGGTTGGCTCCAAGTCTTTTGTTCTAATTCCAGCTCTGCCATGTTCTTGTTGTAAGGCCTAGGGCAAGCCACTTGATCTCTCTGCTCTTCTTTCTTTCTCTGGGATGGCATTTATCTGCCTCCCAGGGCTATTATGAGAAATGTCTGAATACTTTGGAAGTTCACAGTGCTACACAAGTGCTACGTTTAGGTTTTTTTACAAGTCTGAGTTACTTGCATAGTGGCAGGCAAGGGGCATCTTTTCTCTGCCTGGGAAATAACTTTGTATTATCCATTTGGACATCTCTAGTTACTGATTTTGAGACCGAAACAGAACATCTACTGGTAGGAATGACTTATTACTCTTATCCGTAAGCCGATGCCTTGCTGCTTGGAAGGCAGGATTGGGCCCCCGTTGCTCACACCCCGAATGACATTTCTCTCTAGAGGTGATCTCTCCTGTCCCTAGGTAACAACACCTGTGCTGTAACCCACCAGTGTCCATGTGGGGCTCTGATATCAAATTCCCATGCTGCACAGAGAATAGACTAACTGCGCGCTAATTATCAGCTGACAGGTGAGAGAGTAGAGCCTGTGGGAAATAAAACAGGAAAGCTGCCTGCATCTGTCATCTATGTCTTCTTGGGAAAATGTCGATATGGGGATTGGTGGGAGGAAAATAAGTGAACATGCGGTTTCCAGTTCCCTGGCAAGCATTGTAAACATTGAGCTCTCTGCACTTTGCCACTCCTGACTTTTCCCCTGTTTCATGCCTACCTCTCCCCGCTGTCAGACCGTTCTGATCTTGGTCACATACTAGGTAAAGCAAGGTATGAATGCTAGGGGTAACACATAGTGTCCAGGTATGTTGGCTCAAGTGTTTGTGCAGTACCAATCCTATGGCTTCAGAGCACAAAACGCTGCTCCGAGAGGTGAAGGTAATGCCAGAAGGAGCTCAACTTCTGAATGGGACACCTTTCTTTTCCATGTGTTGGCTTCCTGGCTTTGATTGTCTAAGATGTGATAAAAATATTAACTATCTTCTATGTGAGTGCATTTAACTAAGCCTCTCCCCCCAAGCCCCTGAGATATCCAATATTATCATACGTAAAGCTAGAGATAACTACTTGCATGACTCAGTGGAGTTGTGACCCATGTGGTACATCCAGATATTTATACTGTACCCAGTATGTGATATGTGAGAGCGCTGCTATGGGTGGTGTGAGCTGAGGAGTTCTGTGTTCGGCATATGGAGACTCTCTTCTCACTTGGGAACCCTGAAGACCTCTGGTCTCATCTCAATTTTCTCTTATTTCTGTTTCTCATCCTGCAAGCCTCAATACAATGCAGTTTCCTTTGACACCCCTTAATGCCACTTGCTGAATTGCATGTTCTTTGTTCCTTTGCTACAGTCCACTCAAGGCTTTCAGGGTCTGAATGCATTTGATTACCTATGCTAACAGGAGAACAAAGAACTGCTACGAGTCCACTGGACTTTCTCGATGGGGAGTGTCATTTTTTGCCGGGACATAACGAGGCTTTCTTTGATGCATGGTACAGAGGAGGCTGTGATTATGTTGCTAAAAAGAAGAGTTTGGGCAGTAGGGAGGGGGGCAGTTCTTGCTAGTATTTTTACCCTGCTGTCAGTCATACATCTGATCTAGTTTGCTTCTCTGACCATAGTCAAATTATGGTGCACTCACTTTGGTTCTGAAAGTAAATGTTCCCAAGGTGGTATGTGGAGCTTTTTTTTATTTCAGAGGTGATGTTAAATGAGCCTACACCTAAGCCAAAATGCCAGGGTATGGGTTTGTGTAAACTATCTCCTTGTAACTCCAAAAAGAAAGGGAGATCTATGCTTGAAGCTTGCCTTTCTCCATGTCATCAGCTGTACAGGCAGAAGGGAGTAGTTGAATTCTGGAAGCTTTTCTGTCAAGGAAGGAACATTGAATTTTGTCTTGGCTAGGTTTTATTTTTACCCCAGTAGGGAGGACTAGTACCATCCCAGTTGACACAGAACACAATCAGATACTAATCCCTGAGGATTTTTTTTAGTTCCCGGTCAAGTGAACCAGCAATACTGGGAATAAAGGAGAATGGATTTGGGAAAATTTGTGGGATGCTGGTGAACAGCAACAAAGAATTAATCATTCTCTTGTCAAAGGAAGAGAGGCTGAAAATGGGTGATAAACACACTGTCCGATCTCATGCAGGCACAAAGTACTGCTGCTAGCCATTGCAGAATGGCCGATAATTGATGCTTTTGTCCCTCCATAACTGTCTTTACTCAAGAGCTGTGCAAATGTTCATTAATGAATCAAGCTTTGCAAAGAGTTTAGGTAAGTGGTATAGTACAGGCTTGATATATGTATATGCAGAGAAGCTGACAATTGCCCAAGGTCACGCAGTGATTCAGTAGAAGACCAGGAGTCCTGGTTTCTCCATTCAGAGCTGAGGGTGGCTGAAGGCTGTGGAATCTGAATGAATAACTTCACTCCTCCTGCGGTGGTCTTTCAGAAATAGATCTGGACCTAGAAGGATGCAATACCATTTCTCAAAGAGGAAACTGAAGCTCAGAACTGGGAAAGCGCCTCGTCTCAGATCACACAGGAGCACCAAAATTATTCGGGCTCATGGTAGATGCAAGGATATAGGACAGTCTCTGTAACTTTAAAGTGGCCATCAGGAAAGGAAGCAGAAAAGCCAGGCATTGAGACTGTGTTTTCATGTACATCTGCTCCGTACATTAGCCTAGATCTAAGGAAGGCCAGACTGAGGACCTAACAATCCAGATCCAAATTTCAGTGCTGGGTCCCAGTCCAGGCAACAAGACCAAAAGACTGGTCCAACAAGTGGCAATGAGGTATTCCAGACCCAAGTCTGAGTCTTTTGGCTCAGAGACATCTCTTAGGGCACTGGTTCCCAGTCTGTGGTATGGGTACCACCAGTGGTATGCAGACAACTTGTCCATGGTACATGTTTACAGATTTATTATAATTACATTATGAGACAAAAATGTGCTGGTGGTACTTAAGGTTGTATTATTTTAAACTGGTGGTGCACAGTCCATCAGGGTTTGGGAACCACTGTTTTGGGGAATCAAAAGCTTCCAGAAGTCTAATAATGCTTATTGATGAGATGGGTGGGGAGAGCAGTAGGAACAAATAAAACAAGCACTAATTACTCTGAACTTTACTTAAGTTTTACACAGTAGGAGAGGGTAATTCTGAGCCATCAGAAATTGGCTAAATAAGTGAAGCTTTCTACTGTAGTGGGTGCGCATGTGTTATGAGGAAGTGGTCGAAGGAGGCTGGCTGTGGGGATGCGGGATGGGGAAGGATCATTTCCTGCTGTGCATGACGTTTTCTGCTGTTAAGGTACTGGAGAAAAATGAAGGAGTCTCTGCTGTTTAGTACACAATCAAAAGGTGAGCCTGGAAGCTAGGGGAAAATGCTCATAGGATGATTTCATCCATGAGGTTGATGCCAGAAATGCTAATTAGACACAAGAATGCAGTTTTAGGATGATTTTATCAATTTGTTCCAGCTACATATGGATTGCTAGTTTCCCCTCACATCTTTGGGGCACAGTCCTTGACTGCTCTCTGCCCTATGGTGTATCTCAAAATGTTACTTAATGAGCAAGACGGCTTCAATTTAAGGGCAAGATATCTGCTAGTAAAAGCAGGGATGGATTTCTTTGCAAGTAAGCCTATTTACCTATAATAAGTATTTATCTGGTATCTGTTGCTATAGTACCTAAGCACGTCCTCAGATGATAGTGTATTTATCCTCCTACCACCCTGCAAGGTAGGGAAATGCTATTGTCCCCGTTGGACTCATCCCAAATACCAGGTACGGTAGACTAAGTGACTTGCATGAAGTCACATGAAGGGCTGTGGCAGAGCACAGATTTGAACACCAGATCTCCTGTGTTCTGGAAACCGCCTTCCCTGTTAAGTCCATATGCTAGTATCTAATCCTATTTTTAGTGAGTCAAATAGTTATATAGACTGCAGCTGGGACATGCATAAAGATCCACACCTGTGGCAAGAGAAATGGAAGTGAAGTGTTTCAGTTTCCTAACATCAGAGCTGTGCGAGTGTGCAGCTGTAGATCTAGTTCATGTAAAACTGTATATAACCCTCCTGGGGTACATGCTAGTCTTTTTATTAGTAGGAAGCAAGCTCTGTTGTGATCTCTGGGAGCTGTGGGTGAGGGTTTGCAATCTGTTGACCATTCTGCACTTGGGCCAGCAGTGCTGTTGTGCAAGCTGGGTTGAAGGGCAAATAGCAAGGTAATAAATGAAAAGCATCCGTCAACAGCAAGTTATCTGGAACAAACAGTAACATTGTCTCTCCCTAAAAATCTAACCATCTTTGGCAAGTCCACCATATCAGTCTCCCACCTGGAATTTATTATCATTAGTTATACAGCAGCGCTTAATGACGCCATCAGACCAGGGCCTTTTGCACTGGGTGCCGTGTGCAGACCTGTGGTAAAGGGTAGACATGAAAATCTGAGAATTTCAAAATTTGCTTCACAGTTTTGACACTAATTAAAATTAATTGGCGTTTGGTGTCCAGATCCTTCAGGCAGCTTTGGAGAACTCGCAGACCACAGCCATGAGATCAAGATGAAGCAGCAGGGTAGATAAACAGATGGTGCAACTGGGGACGGGATGTGGTGTTGGGAATATGAGCTAGTTTCAGTAGATGCTAGCTGTCAGCTCCGTTTGGAGCTGTAAAGGTGGCTTTATCCAGGAATGCACAGAGCTCCCACTGACCTGCTCAAGCTCTGTGTGTGCCTGTTTGGTGTATTTGACCATCGCTGTCTTCTAGCTGCTATTCTCAGGTACCTAGCGACTGAACACCTAACCCTGTCCAGTGCTTAGAACCAATGCAAAGGCATACTTCCCGACCTGTTACATTTTTGCAGCAAATAAGCAAGCCTCTCCTGTCCCCCAAACCAGTCTGGGAAATGAAGCTAATGTAAACATCTGAACCTAACCAGTCCAGGATAGGAGCAGGGCTTTCCAGGGAGATGGGCTGAGAGGATGGACTGGGAAGCACGAGAGAACGAATACTCCGTATCACACAGGAGCTCCTTTCTCCTGCCCTGCAGCCAGCCGAGGGTTAACAAAATGAGCAGCTCTTGTGCAGGCAGAGTATGTACTTGGCAGTGAGGGATGGTCTGTGTTACAGTATGTAAGAGAAGGAGCGGAGGTGCATTCGATTCCTTTCACCAGCTGGCAGGCTGAGCCTAAATCTCAGGATCCAGGGTCTGGCGACAGCGAAGGGTCCCCCTCCTCCCTGCCCCAAGCCTCAGTTCTTCCCCTGGATGGGGACCCTCGCCGCTGCACATGGTGGCATTTGACTCCGGTATGCTGCTGTGAGGAGTTTATGTTGGTGGCTTCAGCAGGACTTTTCCCCTGACTGTCTGAATGAATGAGTGCCTTTCAGAGCAGAGCCAGGTAAGACTCGCAGCGTTACTTTTCTTTCCTTCTAGCCTGCAACCTAAAGACAGGACGGGCCAAACCCAGCCCGGAGGCAACTCCGCTGCGGTCAGTGGGGTTATTCCCTGGAATTAGATTTTGCCCATTGTCACGAAACCAGGCTACTCTCTCACCAGGTTGGTTTCTTAGCATGAGAAAAGTACATGTCCTGGTGATAATCTCTGATACGGGGTTTGGTTTTCTTTCTGAGCTGTCCATGTGGGGAGTTCTCTTGCCTTATCCACTGTGTTTCTTTACAGGGAGTATCAAAGTTACTGCAAGTGAATAGTAAAGCTATTAACATGGACTGTCGAAAAGGCTGTGATGGGAAAGGTCCATTTTGGAGGGGCTGGCTGTGCAGGGTCCGCATGCCTGTTAAAGTCACAGTTAAAATACCACACCTTGTACAGCGATGCAAGGAGCGTGTGTGTTTACATTGGATGCATAGCATCTTCATAAACAGCATATTTTATAACATGGCATATTCTCTAGAGCTGTTGGAAACTGCAAAACACTTCTTCAAGCCTTGCCTGAGTGTGGAGATCAAGATTTCCTCCTCCATGCCTGTGCCTCTTTTTGGGGGTGTTTTTTTGCTTTTTTGTAAACATGACAGCTTAGCACATAAGACCTGACTTTTTAGCTTGTTCAGTTAAGCATCTGCATTAGAAATGTTCTGTTTTCCATGGGTCGGGGAACTAAATGCAGCAAGGAAATAGATGAGGTCTGAACCCTCACATTAGCACTGGCATAAAAAGCTATTAAAATGATACATAACCATCTGGCCACACCTTTCATAGATAGTTGTGTGCATGCATTTTCAATGGTTTTGTATTAGTGGGTGTGATGA
>JAGPOW010001661.1:4056254-4078759 GCA_030014935.1 Caiman crocodilus
AAATTATCTTGGCTTATAATTTAAATGTCAAATATAATTATTGCTGAAACAATCTGTTTACTAGTGCCCTGCCGGAGCCTGGAGCTGCTGCCTCATCCTCTGACAAGAATGGGAGTTTAGGTGAAGTCACTTGAGGCCAAAGCGCATAAGCTCTGCTTGTAAGGGCAGCGACATTTTATCCCATTTAATTTAGTCTTTGTTTAAACATTAATTATTTAAGCGAATGGGAAAGTGGCAACAAAGTTACCAGGACTGAATGGATCCAATTTACTCTCACTTTAGGGTTACCCCAGTAAGTATCTCAGGGTTGTCTGGTTTCTACAGCCAAAGTCTAGGGGTCAAAACTCCTGGGTTTTGTCCTCTGCTCTGGTACCATGACTGCTTGAGCAGCTATGGGCAAGTCAGCTGAGCTTTCTCTGCTACAGTTCGGGGAGCGCTCGAAAGCCTAAGAACTGCATTGAGACTCAGGAAATGTAGGATGTCTTTACACGTGCTCTGGAGGTGGGGTTGGGAGCACTTTAATTAAAGCAGCTCTTGGGAGCCGCTCTAATTAATTAAAGCACCTGCAATATTTTGTGTATTCAGCATCCTGCATTTCTAAATGGTGGCGGGGGAGCTTTAACGAAAGCTCGTTCAATGAGCTGTAGTCAAAATGAACGCGCTGCCATTTTGAAGCATGGGGATGGCGAATACACAACACGCCAAGGCTGTTGGAGCGTGCTAATTAGCACGTTCCAGCAGACTTGATAAATTGAGTCTGCTCCACATTGGAGCAGGCGTCTCACACATTTACAGGCAACCGTAGCGCTCTGCCAGTTCTCTCCCCCTGTGACCTGTTAAAAATTGTACCCTCTGGCCTAATAATTTTCAGTGAGCCTTAGCCTCTCAGTCACTTTTGAAAATGGGTGTTCTGCAGCTCTTGAAAAATTCCCCTAAAATGAGTCTGCCTCAGTTACCATGTATAAATGGAGATGATGTTAACACTTCTGCACTCCGACCTTTTGTAAATCATACCCATTTGGATTGTAAGGCCGTGGCAGATATGGTCCCTTGCAATGTATATGTCCAATGCCTTGTACAATGGGGCTTCAGTCTCAGCAAAAGCATCTAGCATCTACTGCTGCTACTGCTCAGAATTGAATGTAGCCAGATTTAGGAATAGGACTGACACCAAAGTGATGGTCCTAAACCGAACCCCCCAGATTCGAGCAGCCTCAAACTTTCTAGGAATGTTAAGATCCAGATTTGAACTTGCTTATTGAGAATGTATTTCCAATAAAGATAATTCAGTAGGGGTTATTCTTTGGTTAGCTCATCAGAGTTTGTAAATTGCTCTGTGATTTTTGCATGTAAATGACTTGGCGTGTTTTATAAATGTAAATGTGAGCCGTAAAATGAGCGCAGACCTGATATGGGCTGCATTTTTGCTTCTTGCTGCACATAGAATGCCAGTGGGAAGCACATGCTTAAATTGTTCCCATTGGTTTAATAGGGGTTTTTTCAGTCTCAGAGAGATCACACACACACACACACACACACACACACACACACACACACACACACACATCAGTTGTCTAGTATTTTTTCAACCTCTATCTTCTGCTGCTTGTTAGCTGCAAGCTGCTCTCGCAGCTGGGAGTCATATCTTTCATTTGCGAGAGACCAGGTAAAGATTATTTTGTAAAATGAAAGGTCCTGAGGCTTGTAATGAAGCAGATGAATGTGAGAGTCCAGGCAACATCAAGTCCTCTTGTTCCAGAAATATTATACAATATGTCATGTTGTAGAGTTTCTGAGTGTATCTTGTGATCTTTGTCCATCTGCAGATGCACAGCAGGGAATGATTCTGCCGAGACACTCGCACTGAGGCTTGCAAAGCTGCCCAAAGCAATTTGAACCTCAGCTTCCATTAGAAGAAATGGGAATTGGGGAGTTTAATTATATGTGGTTTTGGGCACAAAAAAAGAAGGTTTTTCTCAAACTTTGCAAAGGGAGGGCTTGTGGGGATGCTTGATTTCTAATGGCATGAGAAGCTGATACAGGCCTTCAGAGAGGTCATTTCTCCCCACTACTATTTACATTGAAGTCCATATCCACGAACCAGAAAGAATTTCTGCAACTTGCTCCTTCACGTACATTTTGCCGACCTTGACTAGTGCTTTTCAGCCTTCAGTTCCTTTCTGGGCGCAACAGGGGTGGGGGGTAAATACCTGATCACAGCTACCCAGCCAATCCATGTTAATAGTTTTACTACAAGTGTGCTCAAAGGCACATGCTGCAGGCATTGAAAAGGGAACAGAAGTCAGGTGGAAGTTTCTGTCCGCAGCAAATGTAACTGCTCCAAATAACAGCCTGGTGCTCTCAAACCCAAATGTGCTGCTTCCAAAATGTCATAAAAATGTCTGTGTGGTCTTGCTTGTTTGTTTGACTATCTCTGTGTGTTGCTAATACAGAACTTCAATACCTTGCTAATCACGGGTGTGTTTTGCCAGTTTCTGTAGCATCCTCTGATTTTGAGCAGAGTTCACAGGGCAGCCTTTTCTCTGAGGGACTCCACTGAGCTTCGCTCACTGAGGGACTACGCTTCGTTTTTGGAGCGCTTTCATACAAGCATCAAAACTTAGCACACACCTCTGCAATGACCTTCCTGGTTCAGGAAAGGGCATACTGCTATAGAAAGAGAGACATTTGTCTAAACTGGAGCGACATCAAGGCCCATAAAATGAGCAGCTGCAACTTAGCTGGCCCAGCTGCAGCGGGAAACTAATGAACTTCAAAATGACTTGGGAAATGCATCACACACACAGTTTGGAAATGGTTGTTTATGGATTAACGATGGAAAACCAACAAGCTGGCAAAATAATTCTGTTCCGTTGTAAAAGAGAATCTCTCAGGAATATATTTTTAGGTGGGACTTTCCCCCCCACCTATTATATTGATCTTCCACTTGGCTAAATTACTGCAAATCAGCAGACAATGTCCAACTGCTTGTATTTCTAAATTGCCTTTTTTTTGCAGTGCTGATGGCCTATAGCTCTGCATGCAGTATTCAGAATATGATTCTGTAAAGTGAAGACCTCCCCTGCTACCCATAATAAGGTTGTAATCCTATCATGGGATTCAGATAATCATAAAATGCAGGCATGAAGGGTGGGGAAGACTCATCTTCATGAACTTTGTGTTGTGTTGGCTGTCTGGTGCTGCTGCTGGGGTTGGAAGGCGCAGTCTGGGCTACCTGTTCTTGGGTCTCTGCCCTTGGGGTCAAGGAGAATAAGGATTACTCCATTAAGTCCAGTCAAGTGCTAGAGGATGAGGTATTCAGCTTGGAATGGTATAAAGGTCCTACTTAGCTCCCTCAATGGCACAAGATCTCAGACTTCATATCTATGATGAGATTGAGAATAAATAACACATAGATTGCTAAGCAAAGGTCAAGTACATAAGAAATTTATTCACCAGGTAGCTCTGCAACTTATTGATGTGCTTGGGTGTATGAATAATAATATAGGGAGCATTATAGTCATTGTTTGTCTGTGTTACAGGTTAAAACTCTTTTTCACGAATATCTCAAAGGGTAGAAATGAACCCAAAGTTTGCAGAACGAGAAAACTCCACAGACATCTCATTGCTGCTTTCTGTCTTTCATACACAGTCTGACTGGTTGCTATTTTTATTAACGGTGGTGACTTGTTTCTGATGTTAGAACATCATTGGAATAAAAACCTGACTATCCATTGCTGGATCTGTCCACTGCAATACGTGATAGTGGGACTGGCTTTGCTGCAGATGGATTTGCTTTGTTCCATTTCTGGCGTTTTGTGCAGTTCTGTATTTCACTTCGAATTCTTCTTTTAAAAGGAGGACAGTAGATTTCCAACCATCCGAGCACCTACAGCCACTTGCTGACTTCATTTGAAGAGGTAGCTGCTGAGCATCTTTCAAAAATCCCTCACTGCAGACAGATAAATGCTCTGAAATTAGGTAGATTCTCAGATCTGTAGTGGTGGTCATTAAGGCCTTTTTTATTTTTGCCTCTCCCAGGTAAATGCATGGTTCTCCCCACTTGAGGAGTGCTTGAGTGTATTGTGGTGATGTTAATGACTTGGAAAAAAAAATCATTTGGAGTGCCTTTCATATGACCACCACATATAAATGTAGTGTTTCTCTCCATTGCAAAAACACACTGAAAAATTGCTCATTCCAACAGGTGCCCTATACAAAATCTCAGTCTTCAGCATGCATATAGAGTAGATTATATAAGCACATGAATATTTATAAAAAGATACACAAACAGGCTTAGATTTATACCAGGAAACCCATTCACATGCACACATACATGCATATGCAGTAGGGTATATGCATTAATTGTATCCTGAATGCTGGAATGCCTCTGTTAATCCATTTAGGCACAATTACTGTGAACGAACATCATTAATGGTCACTCTTATTACTCTCCAGTAATGCATATGATGGTACAAAGAGCATTCACACATGCATATTACACTTCCATTCACATGTATAAATACATGTGTTCTGTTGTTTCTTATACACACTTCCCAATTCTGTGTGAAGAGAGCACCCATATTTATGAGTACTCCCAGTCTGTCTCTACTGGATTGCCCATAAGAAAATGTGCTGCCCCATGTAAATCCCCACTGTTCAAGTGAAAATCTCTCACAGCTTTAATTTTTCTGTCAAATAAGGCACAACTCTTTGTGCAAAATTTGCTTACTTTCCAGATAATGACTTTCAGGAAGCCAAGATTAGTTCTAATGTCTTCAGTAATGCTTTGCTTTTTATCATTGCACAGGGCATTTCTCAGCAAGTTCCACATAACCAACCAGCCATTCACTAGTTACAACTGAGTTAGTGGCAGGCTGGTAGCTTGAAATGTGAAAGTGTTGCATACATCATGTGCCCTATTGCTGCCTCCTGGCTATGTTCAAGCCATGCTTGGTAGAGGTGGGTGCATGTTCACTATGCATGTGAACATAGCAGGGGCAGTTGCTGGCTTTATCCCTGTGCATGATGCTAAAAGACCTTTGGAATAGCAAAAGATACCTTCTTCTAGCAAAGAAAAATGTCATTGTTTCTTCATTCTTCCCCGCCAAGACATTAAAACCCATTGGCTGCGGTTATACACAGTGTAAACCCACTTACACCTGTGCTTCATGTTGAAAACCGGCTGATCACACCCAATCTAGTTATCCAGTAGCCACAAGAAATGACTCTTTGCAGCGGAGCTTATTGCAAAGATTGTGTAGGAGAAGTCCAGCAGGAGCCACAGTTTTCTGTGAGTAAATGGAGTGATTTTTCTCCCAGAATAGCTGAAACCAAGCTGCTAGCTCACCTGAGAACTAAAATGATGTCTTATTAGATCTCCACTCCTGTTCCATCATTTTTTAGCTCGGTGCTTCCAGATAGAAGAGAAACAAGGGTAGGAGCTTGAATTAAAAAAAGATGGTCTATCTATCCTAATTGACTCAACCATAAAGGTGTGTGAAATAGTCAGTACTAAAGGGGTAAAGCCAAAATGTGCGCTCCAAGGGTTAGACAGGGTGACCTTATCCATAATAACCCTGGAGGCAATTAGACCAGGTTCCAGCTGACGCTGCCTTTCCTCAAGGCACCACCAATTACACACAGAAAGAGATTGCTTGAGCGGAAAGCACTGCAGGGTTAACAAATCACATCTCTGCTTTCCACTTCCCTGACGTTAGACTTCAACATAAAAAGAATTACCACCTGGTCCTGCTGCTTGTGCTTGGGGAGTGAAACCCAGCTCTGACAGGAGATGGATGTACAAGACACTTGCAACCAGTAAGTGCCATGAAGAATATTCCTTTAACTTCAGCATTAATAACCATGAGCAGCAAAAGTAGCAGCCCCAGCACTGAAACTGCACCTGAGTTTCTGCCTATAAACCATTAATATCTCTCTTGTGAGTTTATACAATCTGTTTATACACTTGACTGTCAGTCCAAGACAAGAAAGAGTTGTTTGTTCTCGTGCGTTGTGGAAGATGGGTTATTAGAGGAGGAGAGGGCTCTATGAAAGCTCTGCACAGCTCGGCGGTTTCATCCACTGGGAACTTGATGATGTTTCTTTTACTTCATCTGTGGTTTACATGCATGTGCTCCTACTCTGGGCCATAACCCAACTTAGCTTTAAGTTGCTTGCTTGAATGAAAACCAAGACTGCAGAAGTCCATGGAGTGAAGAGCTGACTTGCTCTGTGAATGACTTCTCTCCAAAATTAATCCTTGGCGTTTGCCCCCAAATCCAGCTCTTCCCCCTACCCCCTGAATAGTTTGTAACTACAGGAAACCAGGGGCAAATTCAGCATCACTGTAAAATATATGTTCCAGTGAACTAAATGAGCACGGTCAACTTGTGGCTCTTGTCCATGACCCCCTCATGAGTATGATTTGAAATGCTGGGCGGGCACGTTTTGCTAGAAACCGTGTTTCTTCTGAGCTCTATAGAGAGTGAAGCCTGCGGGGGGTTCCTGGTATTTTATGGCACTGTTTGGACTAAAAGCTGGATGAGTGTGGAAGGGGTGGTGGTTGGAGTCTGAAATGGCAGAATTCGGGGATTTGGAGGACTGGAAGAGCAGGTGTACAACTTCTCTTACGGGAAAAGTCTTTTCCTATGAGGAAACAAATAAAGTTCAGGGCCTGCAACAGGGATCTGTGTGTGTGCAGTCTGCATGGGTGTGAGCTGAACTTGTGGGTTGTCTGTGGACGGCCATTTCCCAGGCTCCAAATCAAATCTGAGCGTGTTAATCCAATTGAGTTTCCAAAGCCACATTTTAATTCAGACCTCTCTCCAGCTGCATGCAGAATTTGAGAAAAGGGAAAGCACAGTATATGCATTGTATGAATGCATCCATTCCTGGGGACTAAGAAACGCAAGCTTTCTCAGCATGGCGGACATAAGCATCTTTTCAGGGAGAGGGCCAGGAAATGAAATGAGGAAGATGCTTGGGTTTTTCCTTGCAGCTAATGAGTGGAAATCAAGAGCTTTCATTGGACTCTGCTGCAATTTTGGTGATCCACACTCAAATGCCCCTTACAAACACCAACAAATTGATCTCGGAGAGAGGTAACACCCCTACTTTAAAGATGGGGAAACCAAGGCACTAATAGTCCCAGCTGCTGTAAACTGGCCTAACTTCATTGAAGTCACCAGATAAGGATGTGGCACTAAGCAATGAAGTGACTTGACTAAGGTCAAAGGGAGCATAGTGGGGAAGGGCCCCAGATTTAGGGCTTCACTTGCAGGTCTTCAGCTAAATTTGAAGTTTCTGAAATGGTGTTGGTTCAGAAAGGCCCACACACCTTGACCTCTAAGCCAGGGGTGTCAAAGATAGCCTACGGGTCTGGTGCATGCTGCAAGTGCCATGCGGCTCTGCATGTGGCCCAGGCTAATCCTGTGCCACGCATCTTGCCAGTGGATTGGCCCCATGCCACCAAAGCCCATGGGGCCTGATGAGTTTGATCCCCCTAGTCTATGGTTTCTAGCAGGGTCTGTGCTTCTAGTCTGGCCCAGAAGTAGAAGTGCTGACATGTCATCAGAAAACCCACTCTCATGATAGCTTTGTTTTTGTGGAATTCAGATTTACCAGAAATACCCCCAGGAGAGTTGTTGTGCTGTCCCAATTTGCAGACTCAACACTCAGGGCGTTCAGGTGAACATGCAGATTTCTGGGTCCTTTCCCTAACCTGCTCCACGTTGTCCCTGACTATTTATGGCACTGACCTGGCTCCGAGGACCTGCAGCAGCTCGATGCATTAGAAATCCACAGCTAAGCAGATGCCTGAACATCGCTGGTGCCCCTGTGGGAATTTAAATCGTTAGCGACAATTTACCTCCAGCACAGGGAATACTTGCATCGTTGGGTCTCATGAAGCAACGGTTGAGAAGTTGACTGACAACTAGCTTAGTTTGCATGGCACCGACTTCACACATTGAGATAATTACCATCTCAATTTCTTCCCACGCAAACCCCTTCCCTCCGCCTCTTCTGACAGTCAGAGCTCGTTTCCATGGAGCTGTTTCATCCATACCTTAGAAACTGTTTTCCCCCTTCCCCTATAGATGGAACTTATGAGGTTTCCATGGAAACCTGCGAGAAGGGAGGGACTGAGACATCTTAAGCATGTGAGAGCCGAGCTGTGGCAGGATCCATTTATGCGCCGATGTTTACTCCACACGTGTGGCTCTGTTCACAACTCTGCCTGGATGGGTTTGTTTCTAGGGTGTGACAAGTATAGTGAAAGAGGAGACCACAAGAGCCAACGTCCGCAGGGCCATTCAGACCCCAAATGCATGAAAATCAAATTTGTTGTTGAAAATTTAGACTACAAGTGCCTTTTCGCAGCACTTTAGGACTGGAAAATTGGGTGAGAAATGGTTCCCTGTCCGAGCCCTGGCCCCAGTCCCTGCTCTGCCAACACAACTTGCACCTGCTTTGCAGCACTTGCTCCTGTTGCACCATCCTTTGGGCTTCTCTTCCAAAGACGCTCATTGCAGCACGAACCAGGGGCTGATTCTAAACTTTAGACAGAAATTGGAACTAGGATGAAACCTGCCAAACTGATTTTGCCTGCAATGCGGGATAAAAAATGTATTTGGGTTTCTAGAGATGAAAGGTAGATTTGCTAACTTGAGAGCGAGCCTACTGCCTGCTTTCTGAGCATACGTCTATGGTAAATTAAAACAGAAGTGTGTTCTGCACCACGTAGATGTTAAAAGATCTTGTTACAGGGCTTTTGATAAAAGTGCAAAATGTCGTCTCTCAGCCCCTCGTCCTGGAGCAGAGCGTTGCTGCACGACTGTAAAGAGCTGTGCAATCGCAGGATGGCCCCACGTGAGTCCACGCGCCATTTAAAGGCACGTTGCCAAGTTATTAAGCCCCCAATTTAATTCTTTCCATTACGATATTTTATAACAGTGTCATGAGTCTAAATGGAAACATCGCCTTGATTTGTTTAAAGAATGAAATATTTTCTGGTGGAGGGAAGAAAATTAAACCCTCAATATGATTATTGGAAACCCAAGCGCGGCGGTGTTATAGGTTCACATGAGTGCCAGGAAGTGGAGACCATGTCTGTATGCTGATTGAAGGTCAGAAAATGAACAGGCAGATCAGCCCAGATACGAGATTTCAAGATGTGGCAAGAAACCAGACTGAGAGAAGGAGATGGTTAAAAGCTGGCACAAACTTTATGAGAAACTTGTTGATTTCTATCTAGCTTTTGACCTCTCTGCTAACCAGTGAAAACAGCTGGGTTGAGATTCCAGCATTTTGTTTGATTCATCCGAAGGGCTTTCAACACCACAGACTTCACAGTAACTACCGCTTTCCTGGTTGTGCTATTTTTTATAACAAATGGACCCGATCCTGGTGGTCTTTACTCAGTTTCTCACCCTGCCTGTGCAAGTGGATGGGACCTGTACTTGCACGTAGGATTTCTGGATCTGGCCTAATGACTTACATCTTGAGGGGGAGTCTTTTAGGGGCAAGGGCTGTCCAAAAAATAAAAAAAAGCCCAAACCAAAAATCAAACCCAAACTCTCAACTCATAAAGAACTTTCAGAGGGTTTTACTTGGGTACAAATGTGATTTAAGCCAAAAACAAGCCTCACGCAGAAGCACTAGGGGAGCGGAGATGTGGGAAGGCTTCACCCGTGACTCAGAAATGGCAGGAAAGTTTTGTGAGCTTGGATGAGAGGCTGCGAGCACGTGGAGGTGGGGGTGGACTGGGTTATCCACCGCTGTATTAAAGATGTCTAAGGCAGCAATCAGATGCTGGGAACTCTGGAGAAGAAGGGCCTTGAGTTCACATTGGTTGCAAAACACATCTCTTTGTATTCTTGTCACTTGCCTTCTCTTGAGAAACTCTTGAGTTGGAAGTGACTAATGCTGGAGTATTTCCCGGTAAGCACTCGGTTTAATATTCATGTGCATCTTCGCTGCTGGGACCACTGACAGCTGCTGTGTTTTGTATCGTGAGCCTCAGTTCACCTCTGCACCCACGTTTTGTCAGTATGGAAACTCAGGTGTTGCATTTGTCAAGTGCCCCTTATCCTTCCCTGGCATGTTAGTCATGCTGCGCTGGCCCGCGGGGGCTCAACTCAGGTCCATCAATAATTCCCGGTGTCCTGGTATTGGTCCCTTCTTTTTATTTCCCCCCAGGCACTTGCACTGGATCCCTCAGCACAGCCGTCTATACATGATGTGGTGTTGTCATAAAGAGCACTGCTTTTATGGAAGTGCAGGTTGCCTGCACTCCTTTTCATTAATTTATCCACTAAGTTTATTCAAGTATTGCTTAGTGGCCCACAGTGAATGCAGCCAGCACAGTACTGGCACTATACAAGTGCATAATAAGAGACTGCCTCTGCCCTGCCTCTGAACATTGACAGATGCAGCCCAAGAGGAAGGGACAGATGACAGCAGTAAGCAACAGAGCAGCTGCAACAGTCTTGTTATTGCCACAATTTCTCTTTCTTCTGTCTCCTTAATGAATCTGAAGTGGGGTGATGCTAAAAGGGCTGAAAGGCAATAGCTATGAGGGTTCTGGAGAGCCTAAGGAGAGGAGGAAGCAAGCAGTCCTCGCCACCAGCGAGGGAGAGGTCAGAGCGACTTCAAAAAGTGATCCCAGGATCACTAAATGGTGTGACTTTTATCATGAATCTTGCTCTTCCGGATGCTTTCTTTAGAGCCTTTCACTCTGGAATGAACTGAACCTATGAATCTTGGCTTGCTTTATTTTCTATTTTTTCTTTATTTAAAGTTTCTCTCTCTTCTGGGTGCAAAGAGAAGCTTGAAAGTGTGCATCCTAAGATGTCCAACACCCACAGAGAAATGAAAGCTCACACCGCATGTTACTTTTCAATCTTCTGATTTTGATGCCAATCCCATGATGAGGGGCAGAAGGGGGAGGGAAGCTGGCCCATTATTTTTGACTGTCCATCTGAGAGATCCTCTGCACTCCTTAGCTCTTGTTTCAACCGTGTCTGCAGCTGCTGTGCTGGCTTCAGCCCCTGGCAGACTCCTCTCTGCAGTTCCTGTAAGCCAGGGAAGGCGGGATGCTGTCTGGGTCCTCCTGTCCCTGGATTGTCCTCCTGGCCCAGTTCTAGGTTGGGAGGCACCTGTGGAACCGGTGACTGCTCCACCTCTGTGAAAAACCAAGTTACAACTCACCGGTGATGTATGTGTAATTTAAGAGGGAGCAACTGAGCAACACATGTTCTTCTGCAGTTCACCCCCAAAACAGGTTTTCTTATATTGGGGTTTACTAATTATCCTTTCTCTGTTTAAAAAGCATTGCTGAAAAAGCATTCTCTTTATACACCCAGAAGTATCCGTACAGATGTACTTACTGCTTGTGCTTGTCAGCACAGATGGCTGGGGGCTTTTATCCGCAGAGACTCGAGAGAAATGCTCAACTGCAGCTAGAAATAATTCAGTGCTGTGCAAAGTGCGTGTGTATGTGTGTGTGTATATTTGTGCATATGTATATCACTGCATGTGTGATACGTGCATAAGCAGGATTCCCCAAATAGCATGGTGCCTAAAGCTGTGCAGTGCAAGGTACTTTCTTGCTCAGTGAAGTCCATGGGACAAGCATACGCATTTACAAATCCTCACTTTGCATCTATAAGGAAGCCTAAACCCTGCTGCAGATGGGAGTAATGGTCTTAGGACGTGGAGGCACTGGGTTATCCCTGACTAGGAATTTCCACCCCTCCTACTGACCAGCGACTAGCAGTCTTGGGACCCCGACCTCTGTGTCCCTAGATGAGACCTGCTGAAGGCACCTGATTTTCAGAGCCAGCTGGGAACCCGCTCCCTTTTAAAAGCATCTCAGATGAAGCACCTCCAAGCACCACTCACTTCTGAACGCACAGACCAAGACAGCTCTGCAACACAGTCCTTGCCCACCCCAAATCTTAATGAGCTCCAGCTTCTGCTCCTTTTATGGATTCAAAGGGGAGAGAATAGGAGAAGAGCCCAGCCATCCCAGAGCCTTAGGAGGAGTAACGAAAGATGACAGAAACCCCTGCCTTGCGAGTCCGTACGTCTTCTGCAGGCCTGAATCCACTTTACACGCTCTGAATTTCCTTCCGGTCCCCTTGGCTGCTGCTACTGCTGCAGCAGCAGCTGCCTGGAGTTTTCCCCCTGCCTGCTGAAACGCCGCAGCGAGCTGTGAGTTACTGCAGTTTCAGACAGATTAGGGACAGCGCTATTAATGCGAGCTCCGTTAGCCACAGACTGATGACAGCCTGCCTCGCGGGGCTTTGAGAGCTGTTCCTGAGCAGGGCAAAGAACCACAGAAGATCCTGCCTGTTCCTTACACTTTATCGAGCAGGATTTTCTGTTCTGTGGCGCTCCTCTCCCTCCATCTCCCCGTGTTTCCCCCCCTACACACAGACAGTGCGTCTCCCTTCCATCCCAACTGCGGGTCCCACAGGGGATGGGATGAATCCGATGCTGTGCTTTAGAGGTTTCCCCGATGAAGATAGTCACAGAAGACTGCCTATGCTCTCTGCTGTTCACTTAACCCCGTAAGTCCTGTGCTGCCATGTGCATTTCATTCTGCCTGTTTGAAACCTGTGCTCCAGTGAGTGTTTAAAATCCGAACTTAATGCTATCTTACTTTGAGACTGGATTTTGCAGGCTGCTTTATTTCAGCTAATGTAATAGGGTCGAGCACGTGCAGGGGTGGGGGGTTAATTGGGTTAATGCAGCTGGGAGGGGTTCTTTTTGTGCATAAGAAAAGCAACTGAAGCAATTGTCTAGGAAACTACAGTCTATTCAGGGGGTTGTTCAGCGTTCACTGGTGAAATTGGAGCATCGAGCTGCTGCACAAAATGAGCATGTTGTTTTCAGTGTGCAAGTGGTGATATGGCGTTCCTTTAAAGCAGGGATGTTCATGCAATGAATGCACTGAATATGTCATGTATAGGAGATGTCCGCTGTGATGGAACTGCGTGTATGAGATGACAGCAAGGCACTCTCATTTTTAACAGTATGGAAAATGCTCCTACCCTTGGCTGGATGGGATGGCTCGGGGACTGTAGGCTTCTCTCCGGGTTGCCAGCTTCTATCCAAGACAGATTAAGGGTGACTAAAATTGGTAATGTCTCACGGTTGCTCCGTGACCCATTTGAGATGAACTGATGCGCCTCAGCCCAGTTGGTAGCCCAGGCCCTTGGCAAGGGGCCTGCTTGCTCCTTTACCCTGAGCTTTACTCTTAGAAGACACCCATTTTTAAGCTAGCCCTGGTATGTGGCGGTAGGAAGAACTGAGTGGATAATTCATAATGAATTGTTAATTTTGTCTTTTTTTCTAGGCTTGCAAACTTTCCATAAACAGATTATGCTTAATCCCATTTCCTGCTCTGTGTGTTATTTGTGAACAGTTTATTAGAGCCTAATATTTACAAGCTGGGTTGTCTTGGGGTGACACAAACGTCACGTGGCACATTCACATTCTCCGCACCTGAGAACAGGTCTCCAGTCAAGTCCAGAGCGCTAATGCTCTCAATGACTAATTAAAAAAGGGACTTTTTGCAATGATCCTATGATGTTTACTTAACATTTGCTGTTTCTGCCAATGTTCCTGGCAGGAAGCTTATGTATGAGGAGATTTGCAGAAAGCAAAGGCAAAAAGAGATGTAAAAATAGTTGAAGGATTTAATGGAAGAAGTTTGATTAAAAACAATTAAAGAAAACACCAAGAAACATTTTTTATTCTCTCTCTTCCTCATCCCCATTGCCCCCCCACCCCAATTGGCAGCATTGCATTTTCTGTGAATATTTAGGGAATTAAATCACCAAGGCTGTGAATCCAGCACCTGTCTTTAGCATGAAACTGGCTGAAATAGGAAAGAAAGGAAAATATGAAGAAATAATGATCAATTTTCGAGCGATGCAAACTGAGCAGTGACTGCAGACCTGTAACCTTTGTAGCAGTCTTCTTATTACCTTCTTATTTCCAGGAAGCAGGGCTCATGCTTCAGAATGACCTGTGGACTCCTTCCAAGAAGTTTAACCTTTAAGAGCTTGTTTCAGGAGGCCCTTGCCCTAGGTGCAGCATCCCCTTGCTTTCAGCAAGAGCAGACTGCAAACTGAACAAGCAAAACTTCCTCCTACTTCCCCCATCGGAGGAACTTAGGGCATCTAGGAGTCACAAAGGGCCAAAGGAGAATTGCCTTGGGGCTGGATCAGCGTAGGCTGGAAACCCACATTGTCCACCGGCATAAGCCCTGCTATTGGGGGTGTGCCATGGGCGGATTTTGAGTGGCATTTGACTTGAGTGCTAACAGAGGTGGGTATAGATACCTTTCCCGTCCTCCCCCAGACCATAGGGCTTTGGGCTTTGGTTTTGAGAAGGTGCAACGTGAAACCTGTCCCACAAACCTGGTATGTAAATCAGGGCTCTCCTGCCAGTTAGATATATTGACATGCAAAAGTATGACAAGGACTGTCATGAAGGCCTGATGAGAGGGAAACTTCCCACTTGAGGCTTTCATTTCAGGTGTTCTCACTACTGCTCTGGCTCTTTTGCTTTATCTTTAATTGGTGTTTGCAGGTAGTTGTGTGACTGATGCACAGATCTCCCTGCCATTATCCTGGCATCTTCCACACAAAATACTGGAACTGAGGGATAAAAAACAAAGCATAGCCTTGCCGCATAGCTATATTTCTTTAGTAGTTGTCATCTACAGTTATTGTTGGCAAAGGTGGGGTGGTAGGAAAATTGAAAAAGAGAGGAGGAAAATCTGAGCGCTCTCCCAACTGCCACTTTGTATTTGCAACCTTCCAGTAATCACATCCTGTGAATATCCTGGCAAATAAATAGCTTTCTTGGCATTGAATTTTAAGCCAGTATGGGAGGAAGCAAGTGAGTTTTGTGTTAGTGCTTGTACAATTCGTATCTGGACTCCTGATTCCACGTGTTGTGCTCACACAATCAAGGATCAGAAACAGCACTTTGCAACCCACGTGTAAAATCAGCACATCTTAGGTATTGCATGTGCTTGATCCACTGCACAGATCCACCTGCAGACTGAGAATTATTTGCAGATATTATTTTGCCAGAGGGCTGAAATAGTGAATGAGTCTGAAGAATGTAACCTATTTACAGACCATTTGTAAGCAGAAAATGATCAAAATACTCAGAACTGCACTTCACAAGCTCTTTATGCACGAGTCTTCATTGCAATGTAACCACCTTAGGCTTGAAATGGCAGCGGGACCCAGGAAAGTTATGGCCAAGTTCAGGGCTAGCAGCGAGGAATACCATGTCTATTTAAAACTGGAGAGGCGCGTCCCTAATATAAGAAGCATGTGAGGTATACAGGCTGACAGATAGGCCCCCATATATTGGTGAAAAGCGCTAAGTAAGATTTGACGTCTGCAAGCAAGTTGGACCATAGTTTTCAGCTTCTTTTTTAGGTTCGAGCTGAGGTCCTTTCCTCATCGCTTAAGGACCCTGCTTAACAAAGGGATCTGTGCGCAGTGACTCAGAAGGCAGCCAGCCACTGAATCTCCGCTGGCACTTCTTGCAGAAGCCGGGCTTTTCTTTGGTCCTCTATTATCCCAGTACGGATCGTCATGACTTTAAGAGCTGAAGTCACTACAGAAAAGGAGTGGAGGTGCAGGAACCAAGTCCTTTACAGAAAGCATCTCATGGTACTTTAAGGGACTGCCTGGCATGCAGTTGGTAACTATTCCAAGTAAGACTTTTGCTAGCCGTAGAGCTAAGGCACAATAAGAAAATATTATTATGTGGTTTTCTCACTATATTTAAGTGGCTGTTTTCAGCATAACGTACTATTTATGTCCCATCTGAAGAGGGAGTTTATGCTGTGTTATAATACAAGTTAAGTGCATGCTTTGCATTGTTTAATAATTCATTCAATGTTTAAGTTATATAAATAACATTGAATGAATAATTCATAGCTATACTTCTCCATTTTTCTACAGATTTCATATTGAAGGCTGATTTATATTCTTCCATTCCTGGAACATAAGCAGTGGTTCAGTTGCCCAATTTCTATGAGGCTGCACTGTTATAAATTGCACACTCGGACTCAACAGTAATTTAGTTTTATTTCTAGTTTCCAGAACTATCTTACTGGATTATAATGCAATAGCTGGAGCTATTGAACAGCTAGCAACAGGTATTAATGCACCAGTAAATGGGCTGCTCCTTGCTCTTTGGGAAGGTTTTTCTAAGTCTATATGGCTTGCACCAGGTTCACACCATAAGAACTAAGTTGCTTTGCGCCCTGGAGAATCTGAGCACTGGCAATGTATATTAGTGATGAAATAGCCACCAAAGTGGCTACATCCTGATCATTTCCCAAATCTTATTCTGTACAGGGCATGTGTGTGTGTATCTGTTTCTCCAAATGAATTGCTGCAGTGATGTTGTTTTATGTTCTTGAGATAGCAAGGATCTCCTGGTTGCAGACGTGGAGTTTGGTTACAGACCAGCAAAACTGGTGGCATTTGGGGTTAATCTGAGCTGGGACATTGCTGAGTACTTGCTGTGCTGGGTAGAACCTATTTATCTCAGATATTGACTTGAGGGGGTAGGGGTTTTGGGTGCAACAGGAGAGATGCTCATGTCTTCCCGACAATACAATGACAGGCAGATCCACTACTCGTCCCACCTTTTCTTGGGAGATTTCCCTACTCGTCGTTCTGCTGGATTCAGCCCTTACCTACGCACCTCAATGCAGCTTTTTCCTTTGGCCACCCTGGCCACCTCCTTTGGTCTCGAGGATTCACTTAGGGCTGCCTAGGATGCACTCACAATTTTTGCTCTCCCGGCTTGACTGGCAAACAGGACTACAGGGTTAAATTCACAGTTGGCGTAACTGGGAGTAGCTCCAGATGAAGCAGCGCTGGTGGTGAATTTGGTCCCTCAACTACCCTGAGTCAGTTTTGATAAGGGAAAGTGGGAGTGAGAACCAGGGACTCACTGGCATAGGCCATCAGTCTGTCAGCCTTGTTTCGGATTCAAATTTGTGACTTAGAGACTCAATAAGCCCTCCCTGACATGAGGAACGTTAGGTCCTCATTTTCACCTCGGTCTCCCTCCCCTTCTTTCTCCCCACCCCTCCCCTACTCCCTCCAGCTCTCAGAGCATATGGGAAGAGTCTTCCCAGAGCCAGGCATATTTCCACTTCTGCTTCCTTAACAAGATAAATTGAGTAAAAACTCCTTGCTTTTTTTGTGTACAGGGACTTCTGTTTAAGGACTCATTGCAGTGGCACCTGCTGAGAAGCTGTACATGTGCCTACAAGGCTTTCCCACACTCCACGGCTTCTCTAATTACTGTGATTTCCTACAAGCACACGCTCTATGGGGAATGCGACCCAGCAGTGACGTCAGGCGCGGGTTCCCCAACCTCCAGGCCGATGCTGACAGCCTACTTGCTCATTAAGACTTTTCTTGTGATTTGCCTCAGTTCAAGAGGCACCTCCTAGTCTAGAGCTGGGTTTTCATTTCTGAGCTTCCATCCGAGTGTCTTGAAGAGGTTTGATTAACCCTCTTGGGGGAGACTCTAATAGGTTTTATTTAGTGTTATTATTTTATTCCCATGACACAACCTGGATTTCACAAGCAGACGCTATTAAATGTTCACTTCCTTGAGTGGGGGGAAATCCAGTCTACAGGGCCATCTGTCAAGCTCTCTCTGACATTATTACACTGAGAAGCACACACTTATCTCAGGCTGATTTGATTGATGAGACTGTTGCACAGTCTACATAGACATGACATGCCTCTTCATGTAGTGGCGAGCAACGATTGTAATCATTTTCAAACGTGCCACCGAATCTTCCTATCCACATCTCGTGTGCTTTAAAATGGGCATCGGGCATTCGCTCTGTCCAGATCTGGTTGAAGTTGGGGGCAGAGGGGTAAGGGTTGGATTTTCAATATTCCCTATGTGGCCCAGGGATATGGGTCCCTGTGAAAGTTGGTGGAAATTACATTTCTAAATCACCTGAAAACTCCACAGTGATGGGAATCCCACCCTCCCACACGGATAGAGCTGGGGAGACAGGGTGAGTCGCAGGAGCACAAATGACAAGTCAGTTCCTAACTCCCACTAATTTCCACTGGAGTTAATGCTGTTGCAAATTTACCCCCTTCCATAGTCTTCTGCTACAGCCACAGATACCTTTCTGTGGCTTCTTTCTTTGAGTGACATCTTTGGAGACAGCAGCTGTCCATTAGTAACCAGAGTCAGAGAAGCGCTGCTACACCCCGGGTCTGGAGCTGGGTTTTCCTTTTTGTTCCCTGTTTGGCACCAGTGGGGTCTGCTACGAAAAGCAAGTCTCTCATATTTTCTGTAAACTAGGGGCATGGTGGGCAAACTGATGGTTAGCTGAAGGCTAATGTGCAATAAGTTTAGTCCTCTTACCACGGGATAGGAGCAGACACATGGGTGTTTGCAGTACAGCTGAGTAGTCCCTGCCTCCTTTAGCCTCACAGCAGCTTGCTTGTGCACCAGTTGCCAAAGTGATTTAGGTGCTTCTGAAAGCTTCAGTCTGTTTTCAAGGAGTGGATGTTCTCAGACTGGGGGCTGCAAATTTGTTCATGCTGGTCTGCACAGATGCAGCTGTTTGTCTGGTGTTGGCTGTCTTGCTGCCGCCTTTGCAGCTGTTAAATCACATTAGAAGAAACTGCTCTGTTGTGTGCAGTCTCTGTATGATGCAGCAGGGCTTGGGGAAAGGATACTAATTATGACTCCCTAATTGGCTGTAATTGTGCTCAGTCCAGCCACATTTTAAAGCACCCTGAGGTCTGCTCTAAAGTTTATTTGCTGATGTGAATCCTCCACTAGCTGAGCAGAGCTGTTCAAGCTGTTCCCATGTGATCCACTGCTGAGAGGAGGCTGGCAGCCCTGGGATGGGGGTACCAGCTCTGCTTTGATGGCCAGAGGGCTCCTTCCTATCACGAGGATCCGTGAACCAGCATTTTGTGACCCATGTGTAAAATGGACACATCTCAGGTATTGAATGTTCTTGACACATTGCACAGATCCACCTGCAGACTGAGAACGATTTGCAGATTTCCTTTTGCCAGACGGTTGAAATAGTGAGTAGTGAATGAGCTCTTCTGCAATGCATTTTTAATACAAATTTAAAAGATGAAATGTTGGCCCAAGGAAAGTCTTGTGGTATAATAACTGCCAATGAACGGGTATAGGAGAGCTTTGCAGAAGGCCTCCACACGGCTGTCATCAGTACCTTTTTTTAATTATGCCTAATTATAAAGTCTTTTAGTTATTTTAGATCCAAGTCTGACTCTAATGCAAGCTCTGTGCCTTAGATTTAATTACTAGATGTTATTCACAGCAGAGACACTGATTCATGCAAAATAGGTAATAGCCAGAATTCAGCATGTTAAAGAAGGAAAGAAATCTTGTGCTGTGCTAAGCTTCCACCTCCTCAGCTCCCCGTCACGGGGGGTTTCTGTCTTAGCCCCTTTGTTAGGTTTTGGCTGCGTATTTAAAGAGATGCTGTTGAACACGTTTATCCAAGGCAGCGTGAAGATGCTGAGTGGTGATGAAAGACCCAAAAATAGTAATACCTGTTTCATTTAAACCTGTTTCATAGTAAGTGCCACTGTGAGTTCAGGTCAGACAGTGGATGGCTGGGAAGAAGCAGGAGTAGGACTCCCTGCAGGGAAGAGTGAATGGCAGCTGTATCTAGATCAAATCAAAGCCTGCACAGGGGAGGCAGCTATGGACTTCGTTTCTGCAGGGGATGTCAACTCAGGCACTGCTCCTGGTTTGGATAATGGTTTGTGACCAAGCATTAGAGCCTTACAAAACTTTGGTAAACAGACTCTATACCAACTGCCTGCAGGTCAGCCCTTGTGTGTCCTGGGCTTTAATTACATTGCTCCTTATTATTTTTATTTTTTGCTATGACAGTAGGACCTAGAAGTTTAAAGTCTGGAGCCATGTTCTGTTAGATATTATAAGCATTAATCATGCAAAAAGCAAGAGGGTCCTTGCCCCAAAAAGCTTACCAACAAAATAGAGAGACAAGGGGTAGGCAAGACGTGATATTAAAGCTGTTTTGCTTCCCCTATCTATATACCTATCTCTATACCAGCAGCGCCGCTCTCTCACTCAGCAGTGAGATTGAACTGCCTACTGTTGAGATAAAAATGTGTTGATCAAAATAGTCTTAAGACATCCAGGTAGCTGTGAGCATTTAATTTGCTATTGTACAAGAATGCTGTGAGATGCCACCCTCCGATCAGCAATGGGGTGCCCAGGGAGGTTAAAGCGTGTGACCACAGGCTTGCACGTCTTCCTGCAACTGATAACAGAGCAGTGTTCATTCGCTGTGTCACATAGAGATCACCCGGGCTTTCCAGTGTAGACACAGAGGCACACTCTCAGCAAGCGATGGCATGTATGGTGGAGCTGCGAGTTCACTTGTCTTTGGACTAACACAGATAACTACACCTCTCACATTATGAAGGGTCTGGCCTGGATATGGAGAGGCAAAGTGACTTGCCCAGGGCCATACAGTGGATCAGCAGCAGAGCCGGAAGTAAATTCCAGCTGCCCTGACCCAGGCCTAGTCTCTGTCTGTGTTGTATCCATCTGGCTACTCCTGCCTGTCAAGCAGAATTAGGAAGGAAATATATTTTCCTAATTTTTTTTTGAAGCCCTTATTGACAAGATGACATTTCTGGCCACTTCTTGGCTTTTTTTCTTTTTATAAGAATCTCATAATTTGACAATGAGTTTTCACAAAAATACTGCAAGTGCTGACTGATGGGATTCCTTCCTCCAGCCTTGCTGTTTGAGTTTCATTAGGCCCAGTTCCCCAGAGAGGCAAAGAAATGAGAAATAGTTTTAGGTTTTGAAAAGGAGGAAAAATACACCTGAAGGGCTAGATTGTGGCCTGCTGTATCTGCATTGAATTCATTGGGTTTACAGGGGAATTCATGTCACCCTTCAACAGATATTAACTTGCAGGCCTTGCCGACTTGTCTAAACTGCCCCACTGTGCTCACCGAGTCCTTTATCTGTGTCCCTGAATGTCTCCCCGGGATAATACTTTATGAAAATCTCTCATGATGAAAGAGTAGCTACCACCTACTAATGAAAACAAAGGCGCTGGGCAAAGCCATAGCGCACTCAGCTGATTACATCTCTGTGCCAGATCATTCACTGATCTGCTAACACCTACTCATAACCTTTTTCTCTTCTGCAAGTGCATTTCCTATAACCTCAGGACATCCTGTACCCTGATGCAAGAAGCACAGTAGTCATTGTACCTGCTGGAATTAAGCCACCCCAGGAAGGACTGCTCATCCCTGGGCCAACACTGATATGGAGGAACCCCCAGATGAGAAGCTGGAGTACTGGATGCAGAAGAGACCCAAGCTTCACAGGCCAGACGGCAAGCAGATCTCTCAGACCATGGGATTTGCTTACTGCCAAGGTCTTGTGCTCCTGAACAGCTCTGCACTTTTGCCCTTTTGGTTGGGGAAAGGGGTCACCGGGCTCCTGTGTGATCGAATCCACACAGCAGGGTAGTATTCTGAGATGTGCTCAGTGGACTCGCTGCCTCCTGATTACATTGGGAGTTGAGGACAGTCAGCAAGTTACAAGATTAGGCCAACAGGACTCCTTGCTTCCAAAGATACTTTCCAGAATTTAAAGACACTTCCTTCATGTAAGTGAAACTGCAGTGAATGCAGGCAGCGTTACTGCTGCAGCTCCTTAGCCACTAGAGAGCAGCAGGATCCTATTGGCAGGGAGTCCCGTTACAGCTGTATCCCATTACTACCATATGCCTGGGAGGGAATCTCAGAGCGGGAGAAGGGGCATGTGGGCAAAGGGCTCTTGGGTTGTCCACCCAAAAACCTGATGGGAGATGGTAAGGGTTGAAGAGCAGAGGTTGCACTTACAGTTCAGTAAACTGGGAGAAGCGAGGTGTAAAGGGAACCAGATGCACAGAGACGTCACGGCAGTGGAGCTGGTTGGAACCACAGAGTTTGCTTGTGTCCTGGTCTGAGCTTTCCAGATGCTGGCTGTATCTTTAGTAACATCTTGTGGTGTGGTAGTGCCTGAGGGCTTTATTTTTGGACCCAGTCAAACAATCCCTGCTCCAAGGAGCTTATATCAGCACAGCTAGCAAAGTGATGCTCTGTCCCCTCTGTCATTTCTCCCCTGTCCATGGCAGACCATGCTGCAGGCTTGGGGACCACGCTGACAGTGTGATCTTGCGTGGTGAATACAATCCCTGAGAAAGGGCAGGGGAATTCTGCCAACGGGTATAAAAGTCACCATAAAAGCGATCCCCCGGTGATTACAAATGGCTCCCCAGGACGTGTCAGCCAGACGTGGTGCATTCATCACGGTACTAGAGACATGCGAGATTTTGAAGTCCTTCTACTTCAGAGTTAAATAATTCCTACATTTCTTCTTCATGAAGGGTCAGA
>JAGPOW010001661.1:4085281-4099329 GCA_030014935.1 Caiman crocodilus
CAGTCGCAAGCAAGGCGGAGCGGGGATATAGGGGCGGCAGATGTATTTCCATCGTGCTTTGTGACACACTAAGAATTTCAGCCTGTGACTGGTATTTCTCACCCCACGGCCTGGGAAGTTTGTGGAGTCTGTCTCATAACACAGGCTCTGGGTTACGGAGAATAACACATGTGGGTGTCCGGTATCCTATAACCAAAATAAAACGGGCTCTGTGCTCAAGTGGGAGCAACTGTTGTTTGCTGCTAAGTGCTTTAAAGGGGTAAAGCATATCTTTTTATGGGAATGAAAGCAAGCAAGAATGGACACTCATAACAACCCATCCAGAATTGCTTACTTGCAATTATTACTTACAGTTATTCCTCGCAATGATTGCTTAATTGCCTTTTTCATTATAATCAGTGTAGCATTTGGGTGCTTCATAGTTATTAAGGAATTTACCTTTCATCATCCTTCATGTTTCACAGGGGAAGAGTTTTATGGCATGAGACAAGAATTGGACTTGTCTGGGGATTGTTTGCCAGATGAGGCAGCTCCTGTGTCATTTAGAGGGCAGGAAGTAGCATTCTCCCTTTTTTTTCCAAGTGAGGAAATTGAGGCACAGGCGCAATTTGTGGCTTGCCCAAGGTGACCCTGGTTATCTGCTGCACAACGGGGACCAGAACCTCCATCTCCTGAATCAGGACCTGTGTCTGTGTGCACAGGAAATCAGATCCCAAATGCCAACTGTAGGTGAAAATAAAGGTACTACTAGGTTCGGTAGCTGGAAGGAGTTCAGAAGCTTCCTTCATTTTTCAAGGAGTATTTCAAGGCTGAAAGCTGTTGCTGGCCTTTTGTACAGAAGGAGGAGCCCACTGGGTTTCTGATAAGTGCAAAATATTTTTGAATGAATTTTCTATTACTTTTTATTTCACGTTCACAACCGTGCTGTGCAAGTCCATATCGAAAACCGCCCGGTGCGTGGTGGGAGGCTGAATTTTGGATTTCAAAATGTGTTCTGGCAAGAATTAACTTTTTGGCTGAGGCAGGACAGGATTCCCAGGCGGGTGTGAAAACTGCAGGTTTTGAGGTGTGTGCACGGCGGGGGACTGGTCAACAAGCTAAACTTTTTAGCAACTTGGTGGGGAGGTAAAAGATGGGCTTGACCTGAAAACTATGAGTAGTCTCCTTATTTTAACCAAACTAGCTCCCAACGTACAGGAAGAACAGACCTTGTGAACAGGAAGGGTTTGCTAAGCTTCTGAACTGGTTTGGGGAGTTCTGTGTATTTGCGAACTGAGTCTGAATCCACAGGCTTTTTTTTCTTGTATTTCATGTCCGTGTCTTTCTGCTTTCCTCCCTTCGCAAGAATGTTTAGGAGAAGTGGAAGACACAGCCTGCACACACCGGCCAGGAGGACCTCAGCAAAGTTTTTTCATCTTCCCTCTTTGCTTTTGTTACCCCAGTTTCTCTTAAGCATGGTGCAAACCCTGGAGTGTTTGAGCAGGAGTTAGGCCAAGAAATGGTTCATCCTTAGCCAAAGTGAATGCACTTTGTCCCAGTACTGATGCCGGTCTGCAGAAAAAAAATAATCCAGCCCCATGTTCTGGTTGGTAGTTAAGGATCTCAGAGCTGTATATATAGTCCACCGGTCATACCTCCCTGGCAAGGAGATTCTCCTGGCCTGAAGTGAGGAGAGCTGTGTTCGAGGAATCTTTGTCACATGGCGAAGGATCCGGTATCATGTTTAGAGAGATTTTGGGTGGGGGGAGAACCGGATGTTGTGCCAGGACAAATCTTGCTAGTCACCCGGCGAGAGCTGCAGGCCTGAATCCTTGCGGCAAGGGGGGAGCTGCTTCTCTGCCTGCGCAGACGCATGAAGGGGGCATTCTTCCTGCCCGAAGAAATAATAAGCAGTCATTTCCAGCTGATCACATAATTGCCCTGAGCACTGGTAGCCCAAGTCTCTTGCTGATTAATTAGATAATGGTTGTGCAGTGTTTAGAAAGTGCAAAGTGCTCGGTACAATTTGTTGTTGAAGTGGGAGAGTATTAGAGGGATAGAAATGAAGCAGTTTCCACCCCTGGACTTTCTTGACCCGGGCTTCCTGTCCCTAAGGCAATACCAAAAGAAGACACTCTGGCACATCTCTCAAAAGATTCCCAGGGGAATCTGACCTATTGATACATAGAGCAAAAACCTGTTAAGGATGGCTGCCGAATAGCACGTTCATTTGCGCACTACAACACATAAGCAGTAGGCACAGAGGGGTCTGCAGCTTAGGCCAAAAGCAACATTTTGGGAATAAAATTCTCATGCATGTCCCCCACCGCACACCCCATTTCCTTGCTGAATTAAGCCCTATGAAATAAGACAATACAGACTTAAGCTGAGCTGCAGGCCTCACTTGCATACAGCACCCTTGGGTATGTATTGCAAGCTTTGGGTTTCAAGATATTTTAGTAGGATGTCCAGGATGACTTTTCTGCGAGTCAACAGGTGACCAAGAACACATTACACAGGTGGGTGCTGAATGCAAGGTGACTTTCTGGGAGTTATTACAGCAGGTTGCTGCGCTTCTCGGGTAGCTTTTGGTTCAGGTTTCTCAGTTTCCCTGGAAGAAGAAGTGAAAGTATCAGTTAATCTGTGTAAGAAGCTGTAGTGTGTGGCTGCTCGTGCCAGGAAGGAAACAACAAACCTTTGAATCTCTTGTTTACTCTGGAAGCCCAAATGTTTTTCTTATTTGAAATAGCTGGTTTTATGGTATTTGTTGAGACGTGGGTGTTCACGGAAGGCCTTTTGAGTGTGTAGGTGTGAGCGTGTGTGTAAGTTAGATCCCATGGATAAATACAGAATTCACGTAAACTCCTAGTCAAACGCTCGACCATCAGAAGGAGCAATGACTAAAAGAAGACCGTGTATTGTAAGAAAGTAATGTCAAGGTACCAGCCCATAGGTCTGAGCGGCTTTTTAGCACCAGCAAACATCCTTCTTTCCCTTCCCCTGCTTCCCACACTCCCACTAACACACATCTTCCTCTTACAAGTGTCCGCACTCACTGGTCCCAGGAATGGTCTCCCTTGTTGCATCTTAACAGATTCAAGCAAACCTCAAGTTGTAAAATCCAGATCCAGAAATCAAAGATCCTCGCCTGCCAGATCCAGTCCTGGGTGTCTCCAGGCCTGTGGTTTCCCATCCCACTGGATGGGATCTGTCAGGTGATGTGAATGCAGTCCATATCCCAGCCCAGGGACAAGTTTTTGCTGTCAAGTGAAACCTTGACTTTATTTGAAACCACGATTATTTTGAAATCCACTGTGCTTGAATCTTTCAAAAACATGTAGGAAAGCTCCAGAGAAACCCGCTGGATGTGGCACTTGACCCGGAGCGAACGTTTTCAACGTTTCACATCTCTAAAGATACTGACAAACACCTTGTTGTAGGTCGAACCAAAAAGTGACAATTATTGTACGATTTGGTTTGCTGGAACTGTTCGCACCTCTGCGGTCTGAAGCCCAACCACAGCCGAGTGTACCGAGTTTACGATTTTCACGTGATGCCGTGGCTTAGTCCAGCCTTGCTCAAAACCCTTTGGCAAAACCTCGATGGGCTGAACGAGGAACTGGACTGCCACGGCGCATCTTGCTTTCATTGCTGACATTTTGGGAACTCTCCCATCTGCCCGTCTCACCCTCAGGTGCGTAACCCTCGCTAGATACCCAACTCTCTGCTCAGGGCAGTCCGTGCCCGGGAATCGTCCGTGTGTCTTAGGGCTTGCTCTCGCTGTTCGGCCTGTCCTGCATGTTTGACTGTCTCTGTGTGGTGTCTTTGTTGGTTCCAAAACCTGAGACCGTGTATCGCGGTGTGTCATTTTGGAAGCAGCCTCTCTTTTGTCAGCTCTCCCTGACACGCAGCCCCAGCTAAACAAGCCAGCCGGCCCCCGGGTTCAGTGCCACCTGCTGCTGCTGCTGCCACCTTTCTACTGCTCTTCTCTCCCTCCCCTCTCCTCCCTTCTGCCCGAGCTTTTGAAAGAGGCAAGTACAAGCATATTGATCACACAATAAGGTTGGCACTCCTGGTCGGCTCCTTCCCCTCCCTCTGCCGGGTGGGACGTCCAAGCAGGAAGGTGGGACGTGGGGGAGCCTGGCCAATCAGCGTGTATGAAAAGTTATTTTCCTCTCTTTATCCATTTTCATGAGCCTGATTTGCAGCCACGGTGTATTCGGTAATACAGACCCCGTCCCTTGGGACCGGGAGTGCGGTTACACTTGCAGCAGCTGCCTGTGCATGTCTGATCGGCTACAGAAAGCGAACACCCTCCTCCTCCTCCGCCTCTGCTGCGGACTCCTGATTTTTATCTACTGTCATTGCTTCCTCCCTCTCTTTCTCTCTCTCTGACCTCCTCACAGCTCCACGCCGCTCCCCGCTTGCTCGGTCTCTCCAGAAGATGCCCAGCTGAGTTTTCCAGCCCAGCTCCAGGAGACTTTTCCCTGAGGCAGCCTTAGGCAAGGAGGAGAGAAAGCGCTGGCAGTGGAATGAAAAAAGCCAAACGCGAGCCCAGCCGTCGCCAGCAACCCCCCGCTCTGATGCTAAGCTTGCTGCCCTGAGAGACCAGGCAGGGGACAGAAGTTGTTTCTCAGAGAGAACGGGGTCAGGGAAACAAAGAAAAACTTGAAACTAGCTTTGCTCGTGGCATGTCCCCTGCCCGTTAAATGAAAGCACTCGAGGAGTCAAGTTTTCTGACTTGCGGGGAGAGGAAACATGCTGAGCTGGGTCAGGGAGGAGAGGGGCAAGCTTTAGCCGCGTGGCGTGGTTTGCACTAAGGTCAGGCAGAGTCAGCCTGGGGGTGGGAGCGGAAGGAGAAAGGGGATCTAATGCCAGCTGCCAATATGACAGAGACCCTCCAGCTCCCGGCGCTGCAAGTCCCAGAGCAGCAGGTGGTGGAGTGCGGCCGTGCCTGGTCCAGCTCGTCCACCCCCACCCTGCGCCGGAGGCGCCTCAAGATGAGGCGGATGAAGAACGTGCAGGAGCAGAGCCTGGAGGCTGGCAGGTATCATGATTCACCCTCCCCCAGCAAAGAGTTTCTGCAGCTTCCCTCCATCGAAATCACCCCCTCGAGCGACGAGGACACCCCCTGGTCCAACTGCTCAACGCCCAGCGCCTCCCCACGCCGCAAGCGCTTCCTGCTCCGGAAGTGGCTGCGCGTAAGAGAGAAGAAGGAAACCAGTGAGAGCAGGTAGGTCACTGGCCAAACCTCCTTCCCCCCCCCCCCCCCACAGCCAAGAAGAGTCTGCCAAGGACAAGGCGGGTAAGGCCCGCTCGGAGCTGTAGAGCGGGCCCGCCACGTGCCAGGGCTTTGTCTGCATCTGGTGACTGGGCTGTGTGGAGCGGTTCATTAAATGGTCGATGCCTCCACGCTACGAAGCGCGGTCCAATGGCTCCAAGAGTAGACTCTTGCTTGGAGATCCAGAGGCCTTGGGGTCCATCCGATTTCATGACTAGTCTCATACTGGTCATAAACTTAGTGCTAGTGAAAAAAGCGGGGCTCGGTGGCTGTCGAGACCGAAGCCCTGCTAGTGTCCATAAGAGGTGGCAATAACAGGGTGATTTTCCATTCTGCCTTTCTTTGTGCCTGAGGCCTGGCCTCTTGCAGAGGGTGCACGGGGAGTGGCTTCTCTAGTAGGATCGCCAAGGCAGGTTCATGTGATGCAGGACTCTCTCCTTTGGGAACTGGAGGTAGCTGAACAGGCTCAGACGGTGAGGAGGGTGCAGCAAGAGGTGTATTGGCCTTGTGGCTAATGCATAGGATTGAACACTGGGACATCACTTAGTTTCTCTTTGTGCTTTGGTCCCTTCATGTGAAGAATGAAGGTAAACCCTAATTCTTCACAAAGAACTCTTGAGGCTCGTCTGCCCTGCAGGAAAGTTAGTGCCCAGTAAATTCGGGTGTGAATTCACGTGCACTATCCATTCCCCTGTAGTATGTTTCTGTACGGCATAAGGTAGTGCCACACGGAGCATCCCCCAGCTACCGATGTGCTAATCAATCCTGGCACAGCACAGCAGCCGGTTAATACAGCTTTACTGCTTCCAGTTCCAGAGCTGACACAGACCTAGCTCAGGGTATGGCACTGCCTTATGTCATACAGACAAACCTTTAAGCAACACTAGGCAGAAGGTAGTATATACCATTTTCACACCACATCCATCTCTCAGGTGTGCACAGCCCTTCCACGCCACCTGTGTGTCCCCATGGAGGGTTACACCATGCTAGTCAACCCACACCCTGCCTAACTGCGCGCTAACCCCCACATGCAGGCAAGCCTTGAGCTCTGCTTGTCATATGCACTACGGGAATGCAAATATTGTGAGACTGAATGGTGACTCCTGATTCAAACCGCTGACAAAGAAATGACAGTTCTCCTTGGGGAAAGCTTCCTCACCCGCTGTAACAAGCACGCGAACACCAGCCAACTGGGGGTGTCGGGTGATTTTTCTTTGCACTGTAGCACGAGAGTTGAAGTTGCTGTTGCTGTAAGGATTTATGAGGCTTTTGCCCGCTCGCATTCTTCCATTTATTACTTTGGGTTGCAGCCCAAAAAGACATTTTTTTTATCCCGGCTAAGAGGAGGTCCCTGAAATCCATCGCAGCCTCTTCTATTCATCCCAGTGCACGGGATATTAGTTTTGGTATAAAATAACACCATTGCATTTAATTCAGTAGCCCTGTACATTAGGAAATGGCCCAGGAAGGGGAAAGCTGGGGGAGGGTGTGAGGTTCTTCTATGCAATATGTGAGTGTTTTGCACATGAATGAGGATGCTGAGTTGTTTTTCACTGGGACTGTGGAAAAGGGGAAGCTACATGTTTGACTACTGATAAGGACACTGGCTTCCAGCGGAAGCTGGCATTTTGTAGACTTAGCTCATAACCAGGCTGGGCATTAGCGCCGATGCCACCTGCACAGAGGTAGCCAAAGGTTTCTAGCAAAGCAGGTGTTGATTAGAAAATAGCAGGGATTTCTTGTTGACAGAATAGAATTTGCCATAAAAGATGGTTCAATTTGTTTAAAAAGCAAGAACCCTGCAACCCAATGGGTTTTCTTATTTTTCAGTAAAACTCTGTAAACATTTTGAAAAAGCAAGTTCTTTTTATTTTAAGGTTTTTCTTTGGGTGGGTAGGAAAACAACTTTCTGAGCAGTTCTGTTGTTTGCCTCAGCGCTACAGGTGCATATTCCAAATAAACCAAAAAAAGGAAGAACAAACCCAGCAGAGCATAAGATGAGCCCTTCCTGCTCTACCCCTCCTCGGCAGGCTCTCCTGCTGGCAGCTGTGCAGCTCCTGTGGCCTGACAGTCGCTATAGCCATCGTGCCATCTCTTGGAGACTTGAAGACCACCCCAGTCTTTTTGTAGCTCTTCCCCACGGTTCACTTTCTTTTACAAACTCACAGGACAGCTTAGGAAGGATTCTGCGGGGAGGAAGTCCTGTAGATGAATGCATTTTTCTAGGCATTTTAGGAATGACCTTACAATGGCTTCCCTTGCAGAAAGTAATCATCCTGGGAAAACATCCCCTGGCACTGTAAATACTCATTTTCACATAGCTATCATACATCAAGCGATGGTTTAGGCTACAGGTAGAGACAGCCTAGAAAACATAGGACGAGTAATGTGCGGTTGTGTGTCTGATTACAGAGTTTAGATCTGAAGTGGAGTCGGTGGCTTTTTCAGCCGCAGAGCTTTAGTTTGGGCCTCAATGGGGGAGAGGGAGAGTAGAAAGAGACTGTATTTGGGGGGAGAATGCATTGTGCAGTGTGCGTGCGATATTTCCATGGTAGTGCTGATATAACTTTCTGCACATTAGCCCTCCTGTGCATATTTTTTCACTGTCCTTGGCTATGTTTTTGAAATAGTGATTGGAAAAAAGCTAAAGGAGTTCCCAGATTAGGTGGCATTAGCATACCAAGGCCAGCATGGCACCTCCTCTTCTCATACGTGACAGGCTCCAAATCTACCTTTCTGCAATGGAAAATATATCAAGTTTTTCCAATGGGATCCCTCCCTTTTCAGCCCAGAGGGAAACGGTAATTATTCTCCTGCCCCTTTCTGCTTGGCCTGCACGCTGAGAGAAGGTAGAGAGTGGCGTTTTAGAGGTCAGCAGGAAGAGGAGAAACAGAGAGGCCATTGCCGGGAGGTGGTCCTGGAGTACCTGGGGGAGTTCGTGAAGGCTGCTCCCCAGGATAGCACCGCTGTGTGATGCACCTGCCTGCGGCATGTACTGTAGTCCCGGAGGAGCAATGGGAGAGGCCACCTCAGAAACAATCTTCATCCTCATCCATCCTCTTCCAGTTAACTGTACCTCCAGAAGTCATGTCTGCACTTTTGAGGGCACCAACTTCACAGCATGCCCTGCCCACCCTGCCCTGCTACTGCTTGCACTTACAAAATGCAGACGTTCAGTGAAAACTGTACTGGGGATGCCCACTGCCCACACAAACCCACTTTCCCCAGCAGCTTCAAAGGGAAGACCCCAGTGTGACTTCACCATCCTCTTCTAGGTATGTGGCAGGCAGTGGGGGTGTTGTTGGGCATGCGCTCTTCTGGCAGGGGCAGCAGCACAGCCTGGATGCACCCGGGGAGCGCTGGCTCTGCCAGAACCAGATGTGTCCTGTCAATATTACATGAGGATGCAGTTGTCCATGAGAGTCACATCACTTAATGCTTGGTTCATACATTTTAAGACCAGCAAAGACTATCAGGACCCTCTAATCTGATTCCTGAGTAACGGAGGCCAGATACTTTGTCAATCGTAATTGCTTTGTCAAGCTGAACAGGAACATGATTTTAGCCCACCTTGATTTAAAGACTTACAGTGAAAGAAAACCCTCATCCTACCTTGATAAGTCATAATAGTGAACTGCTCTTGCTGTAAAATAGTCGTGCCTTGTTTCTTACCAGAACTTGTACAGCTTTTGGCAACTGAAAAGCTGTCGCACTGCGGCACCGAGTGCATTTTTAAGAATCTAGTAGACCTGACTGTCAGCTGAGTGTGCATCACACCAACAGACATCATTTTTGGGAGTTGAGTAGGTTTGGTTTCAACCTCAGAAATATTGCCCAAACACAATAGCTCAAACCACTCATTCTTTCTGAAGACCTGTCTTTTCCTGAGTATGAATTGCCTGCCATTTCGCTCAAGCTCCTAGTTAGTACGGTGATGGTACAATCATAAGGGAACCGGGCAGCCAAAGAGATGGTGAATTAAGAGTCTTGTTTGCACAAGACAGTCATGCTGGCTCAAGATCCATCTAGGTTAGGCATGAACAAAACCCATAGTGAATGTAAGTTTTTTGTTCTGTTTGTACAGCCCCCACCACAAAGGGGCCCTGGTGCATGCTTGAAAATCTTACATGTGGTTGCACCACATGAATGATAAATAGAAGAACATCCTTCAGCAGGCTGAGAAAACAATTCCTAGCTTTCATCCCTCTGTGTGCCATGGTTGCTATTTCATCTTCGGAGTAAGAGGCCCATGGTATGGAAAAGCAAAGTATTATTATCATGGCAAAACGGTGGCAGCCATAACCACATCCCTCACAGGCAGGCAAATGCAATCTGTTTTATGGCACGATGCCTGTGATGAATGTGCATTATTTATGCAGCAAACCTGATAGCATGTCTCTCTTAATGTATTATTTATTTCTTAAAAAGCTTTTTCATAATTTCTGGGAGAATGTGCAGATTATTGGGAATACAGAAAAATAATGATGAACCAGGGCCCATCCAAAATAAAGGGAGATCTTCTGTTCCTTCCTGCCTCTGTCAAAAAACCCCTGCAGAAATAACAAACGTGCCCTTTTACACACACAAGCATTGTCAAAAACAGAGAGTAAATAGCTGGTTACTGTGCCCAGCCTCGGGAATCAACAGACCTGAGCTCTGATATGAGTACCTTATATGTGATGTCTGTAAATGATTAATAGATAAGGTACTAATTGATGGTACTTAACAGTCTCTAATGCATCCTTGATTCAGTAGGATTGATAGACAGCAGATGGTTGTTTGCAGGTGTCTACCTGCTTTTAGCGTTATAAACTGCAGGTGAAGGCCCACCAGTGAAAATTCACTGACCCCTGGACCCTTACATTTCTTAAGTAGGAAGAGCTGTATTGTATAGGTGATCCCTGCTGCCAAGACAGTGCTGCTGGGGAGAGCTGGGTCTCTCTGCTAGCTAGATACAAGCCTACATAATAGCTTTTATAGATTCAGTCCATACCCTTTTGTGGCACAAGGTGAAGCAGCTTTGCAACTCCAGTACAATACCTGGTTTCCGCACCATCAAGCTCCTGAGCGACATTCAGTTATCAATGGAAAGCCAGAGAATGAATATTACGCTACACCATGGAAAAATCTGGTGGTGGTGGGGAATGGTCTTATCGAGGAAAAGCTTTCATTAAAATCTGTGACTGCTTTTGCCCGTGTAAGGGCTGAGCTACAGGAGGAGAGGAGACAGGGAGGAAGTAAAGACCTGTATACCAAAGAGCTCTGGCAGGACAAATGCTTTTGTGTTCTGACTGCCAGGGAAACTCTGGCTTTGTACGTCCGTGTAGTGAGATATAACGGCTTCTGGAAACAACAGCTAAACGTGAGAAATGAAACTTAACTCCTAACCTAAATTTGGTTAGAAAAGAATCTCTAGAATAAAGCCTCGATCCATCGCGGGTTACCTTTGCGGTCCTGCATTTCTGAGAAGTACCTAAATGAGCAATTCCTTGCAACTAGCAAGCTCACAAATGCCTCTCGCTTTGAATGAATATTTGCATTTCCTGGTTAAGTTGCAGAAAGTGCGGGGGCAGAAGCTTTCCGTTGGAAAGGTGTACATGAGTTGGAAATGAAAAGGCACCTCTTCTTCTAAGCACCTGCACAAAGTGGGCACTTGTGCATCTAGCGAAGCCCGCGGGATTTTTTTCAGGCTGGAATAGCCGTATGGGTTTCCTTTCTTTGGTATCCTGTTTTTAGCAGTGGTCGGTCACTTGATGCTTCCGGAAGGGCAAACTTTAGGCATGAGTCACATCTTGCACTTTTTAATTTAGGAAGGATGCCTGCAGAAGCTGCTTTTTTATCACGTGTCCAACCACTTCATTGAATCCTGATGAGCGCATTCCTCCCGACTTGCCCCTTTTAGCTTTGTTATTAAAAAGTTCTGTTGCTGCGTAAAATGTGAATGGTAAGCCAATGCCATGCTGCTTGGATTCGGGGATGAGCTAGAGTAAGCCCTCTGAAGTATCGCTGTTATCCAGACTTCCTTGTAGCTACAGACTACGGCTGGGGATTTTCTTATAAGCAATCCTCCTTGCAAGCCTTTCTGCTCCTGGCTGGGATGGACAGATCGTAAGCAAAACATTTCAGTGATATAGTGACACTTCCCCACCTCACCTGCCCTTATTCTGGCTGAGTTGAAAGGAGAAATGTGTAAGCGGCTGAGGAAATGAAAGACAGCATAGGAGAGAGAGAGTACTTTTCGAGTCTGAAAACAGTTTGGGTTCGGTTGTGTTTGACCTTTCAGTGAGGCTGGTTGAATATTTAATAAATAAGGGGTGCGTATTCCTAATGAAAGGCATGCAATGCAGTTCACTCTGATTCCTGCAATTAGATGATTTGTTGTACGTTAGCACTTGGATGAATGCCAGCATTTCTGAATCTCAACAGTTGTGGTTGTTTGGCAAGCGTCTTACTATATTTGTACCATTATTTGTTGTTCCTTAGTTTAAATGTTTGTCTTCCAATCTTCACAGGACTTAGGCTGCCCAGCTACATGACAGAAGAAAAGTGAAAGCGAGCAGTTTGCAAACAGCTAGAGTCTGAGCGTTGCTCATCCCACCTAGTCAGCAAATACTTGCCAAAGGGACCGTCTACATCTTGTGCGGCGCAGAATCCTGAGCCCATAGCTGGCATTTTAACAATTCGTCACCATCCTTATGTTCATCATCACGATTGTCCTCAAGTTAGTTACGTTTTCATTATGAAGACATTTGCTGAACGTGTGGATGGAAGGGGCTGGGCTGACAGCTGTGCAGAGGGGTGCTCTCTCTCTTTTTGGAAAAGGAATGCAATCTGATATTTCCCAACCCTTGCTGGGGTCATCTGACTCCAGCGGTCTTTCCTGCCCAAGCGCAGGGGGGGCTGGAGCCGATGATCCTGTGAGGGCCCTTCCAGCCCCTAACATCTGCCATCCTTTCTGGGCCTGTGATCCCATTGCTAGGATGAGTTCAGCTCTTTCCTAGCAATTTCTCTAGGTCTCGTGACCCTGCTTGGGGTCACAACCCCTTCTTTGGCAATCGCTGTCTTTATGTATAAGGAGCAAGCTCTTTCTGCCACTGATTCACTCCATCACCTCAGTGCTTAGCATGGCCAGCAAGGTTAGCAGTCGGTGCTAACTGCACCGGTAGCTTTTCTGACGTGAGCAGCTAGGCACTAGGGAGTGGGCTGATGCGGCTGTCAGAAACCTCTGTTATCACTAGTAATGGGATTTGTTATTAAACATTCCTGTTTTGCTCATGTGGCTGGTCGAGTTGGTAGAACAAATGAGATCTCGGACAGGCAGTGCTTCTTCTAGTCTTAGACATGGGTACGCAAGCTGTAGCTAGTACGAGGTCTAAATGCACTTTTTCTTTCGCACCCTGTCCTGTTACTCCTCTGCCTTTTGGGCAAAAAACGTGCTTCAAGCAGGAGACGCTATCAGGTGGTTAGAGGTTTGTAGGGTCAGAAAACCTGATTCACTTTGGGAGCTCTGGCAAGTCGCTGAGCCGTCACTTTGTCATTGCTGAAGAGAGAGATCAGCAACTTGAGCCTACCCTGGGAAATTGCTGGCCAGAAAGGAGAGCGTGTTGTAAAGCCTTAGAGATCCCCATGGTAACATTTTGCTGCTTGCCCTCCATCATGCGTTGTCACCATGGATCCTGGTTTTGTCTGATTTTTCTGGTTTAAAAAAACCCCAAACCCACATTTTTCCATGATGAAAATGAAAACCACCAATATACATTTAGATATATTTCACTGAAATCCCAGATTGAATTGACGTCATTTAAATGAAGTCCTTTAAACTCCGTGTTTAGATCAGGGGACAAATGTGGATTAGGGGTTACTTTTTTTCAACTGAAAATCTGGAGATTTATTAAAATCAGAGCAAACCAGGATCCCTGGCTATCACAGTGCAGCCATGTGGTTCCCTGGATGTGGAAGTTCCTGTTTCTTGTAAGAAAGCGTTACGTTAACTTGCTGATTTTTGCCACAAGGGTTCCAGTTTCCCCTGAGAGTTTTGCAGTTGTGCGCTGGGGGGGGGAAATGCCGATAGCTGCAGGAAAGCCATGCCTTCAGGTGCTTCCCCTTTTGCTTTGCTGCCTGACTGCCCCAGGGCTAATCAAGGGAAAACCCTTCTTGCGGAGCGAGGCGATTGCAGTTGCACTTTGGGTTCTCATTATCCTTTGGCATTTAGACCAGCAAGTTGTGCTTATTTTCCCCCCACGGTGACAGTTTTCTGACCATCCTCAATGGGGCCTTCCTTTTAGGATTCATGCTTCTGACGGCAGGACTTTCAATTTGCCCAGACTGACGACTTATTTGTGGTAATTTGGGACTGGGGCGGGGTTCTTTCTGCCCACAGGGACCTCATGGCACAATTTTGGGAATGATCAGCAGAGCTCTCAGGGCCAAGACAAACATGGAGACTGTTTTCAGACCAGCTGTTGCATCTCCTTGAAGAGAAAGACTCCTGCAAAGTCACTCTCCCGGAGAAATGCCCAGGGCTTCCCATTTTTTGTGAGATTAGCATGCAGGGTGCTACTGTCCAGATCATCAGAGCTGGACAGAGATTGTCATTGCAATGTTTTACACGAGAAATACCTTTTTTTGGCAAAATGGATTTTGTCCAACTGAATTTTGTGTTTCCACTAGAAGAAAAATGGGGCTTTTACCAACCTCTGCACAAAATTGAGGAAAGCTATTGACAACAGTTACAACATTTTCCTTTTTGAGAGACAAGGATTTGTGTGTGTGTGTGTGTGTGTGTGTG
>JAGPOW010001661.1:4099429-4206170 GCA_030014935.1 Caiman crocodilus
TGTGTGTGTGTGTGTGTGTGTGTGTGATATCTTTTATTGGACCAACTGCATGCTTGGGATATGAGCTTTTTTCTTTTGAAAATGTTATTTTCTTTTGAAATCTTTTCCTGGCAAGTTCAACAGTAATCATGATTATTAGTAGTAAATGTGTTTGTTCCTGTGTTTTTGGTAGTGGTGCTCAAGATAGGTTAATTCTTTTGGATTTTAAGTAGGGATAGTCGCTGTCCTGTTGAACACAGGCTCCAAAAACAGAACAAAACTCCTGGAGTGGGTTGAATGGCATAAACAGATAAATAAAATGATAATTATAACTCTGAATGGAAACATTGGGATGCCGATTTAAATTCATTGAGTCATAGGATTGCGTTATCTATTACCTGCACCACTTCAGTAGTGTAGCAGTTAGGTGTAGGCAAGAATAAGCTCTCATAAGCTTTGGTATTTTCTTTCAGAAATCATTACCAAAGTTGTGTCATTTATAGCAGAGATGTGTTTAACTGATTGTTGAGTGAATGTGCCTCTGTTAAAAAATCTTGTTATGTGGGTAGGCTGTCAGACACCCAAAACCATCTCATGGGAAGAAAAATTAAACAACCTGAATATTAGATGGACTTAGAAACGAGAAGCATCTCTCTATGAAACTCTTTGGTAACTTGTTCTGGAAAACAGTGAGGTTTGCAATAAGCCAGTGTTTTGTGAATCATTTACTAGCCAGTCTCATTAATAGATTATATCTTCTTCGGTATTGACCTTACTTCCTTCATGATTACCCATCTACCATAGGGAAGCACACTCTGAATAAAAGCCTTTGAGTTTTCATCAACAATATTCAGTAAGAGTATGGTACATTCTCTTGCTTCTCCACGTTGGTTGAAAATCACATTTAGGGTTGAAGGGAAAGTAATTTTGTATCTGGATCATTTATCAGATACTGTTATCCACAGATCTGCAAGCCAGAAAATCCCACAGAAGTTATGTGATCCATTTATTGTTAGCGGTGAAAAATGTTTGTGTGTTTGTAACTGAATCACCATAAGAAATTGCACTTTCTATAAACTCCATCCATCCTGCGTGCCTACTAGGTGTTGTTTAAGAAAATAAAATAATACACAGATGATGGGAGAATAATGTATGTGTGTCTATGTATAAATGCTTCAGTGTAGTGGAAGGGTGTATTCTGAAGCAATTCATTTTTCAGAAGAAAATTGTTGAAGTAACATATACATACATACACATATATGTGTGAGTGTATAAATATATATACACACACACACACGTATACAGACATCTTGCCATGCATATCCAAACCTATATATATATAGGTTTGGATATGCATGACAAAATGTTCTTTGACCAGTAGTTGAAGATGTAATGGGAAAGTAAAATATTCGATATTCTTGCCTTTAGGTTTTAGGAGGCCAATGGGCCAGATTTGCTTGGTATATCCCCAATCTGAGCCAGATTGCATTAAACTGGGTGTCAAAAAATTATAGAAGTCTGACCACAAGTATAAGTGGGCGAGCACTTCTAAAATATGGTCCAAAGTGCATTAGTCGGAACTGATTAAAACTTAAGATGGTAATGGGAAATCTCAGAACAGAAAAATAAAAAAAATGTACAGGAAGATAAGAATAGTTCAAACACAGCTTATTATCCTCCATAGTCACAACCCAAATGTATGAGACAAGTCTTTAAAATATTCAGCAAAGGTTTGAACAGGAGAAGACTGCAAAAAACGAGGGCTTTGTGAGCATTTTCTGGGCTGAAACTAGCTTATATATTTTAGTAGCTGCCATCTCTTGTTGTTCATTTTCCATAAATATCGGTGGAAGGATTTTTTTGTGCATAAGAACATGAGGCTGTCTCAAGTTACTTGTGCAAGTATGAATTTGTGCAGTTGTTCACAGTGAAACGTTTTAATCTAAGTTCAGCTGTCCCAGTGACATATTCCGGCCCTTGTCTTATTTTTAAGAGTTTCCCAGGGAATCGGAGAACAGCAGATACCATGTGGCTAGCTTAGCAATCACACAGCACAAATAGTGGAAACTGGAAGCAATAGGTAATAGCGAGTAGCCTGAAAACATTTTGTGCTGAAACCATATTTTTCCATTAAACAATGGTTGAATAATTTAAAGTGCTTCATTTTCAACTGAGAGATAAATTAGTGAGGAGCGTGATGCACTGTTATCACAAACCTGAGACCCATATAACACGCTGGGATAGATAAAGACATGGTAATATTGGTGGAGACGGGAATAACACTGAGGCTTTATTGACGCAACAAACTGTACTCATATTTATCACTCAGAGGTGATAATGGCAATGATTATAGACAGAAAAATTGTCTTGGGGGGGTTGCAGAATTGAGAAAGAGAATATTGGTCACGTGGTAATCATACTATGTCATAGTGGTGATGAAAAAGGTCAGATGATAATGGTGAGAAATGAATTCAGTAAGGCGGAGGGTAATGGTGCATCAAGAATGGAGAAATAACACTTTGAAGGCAGGATTTTTTAGGAATCTGGGTAGGAAGCTGTTTTCTTTCCCATGGCTTGTAAGGAACTACTTCTGGAGGAATGTAGCAATAATACCCACCGCTAGAAACCTGTCTCTTGTTCAGCTTCATTTTAGCTTAAGGAAACCTTAAGGCCCCCGGGGAAATTAGCATTATTTACAGCCAGGATCTAAGAGCAGTCCTTCCCAAAAGTCTTCAGAAAATCTGATCTTTCGGTCGGTGAGAAAAACATGTTGTATATTACTCAGGCTATAAATGCAAAATCTTGCGTGCAACCCTTGCACCTAAGCTGCTGAGTTAGCTTTAGGCAATACAGTCACTTGTCTGGCATTGTCTCAGGTAACAGGCAAGGTGGGGAATAGGCACCTCACAGATTTAATATTTAAATAACCTGGTTAATTTGTATTTGAGCTCTCCGGCAATTTCTGATGCCTGAAATAAGGATTGGAGCTCGAGAATTGACTGCGACCTCCCGATAAGGCCTGTTGTGGATGTGGCAAGTCACTTGCAAGCATTACCAGTGAAATACAGACACAGTTGTCTTGTCAGCCCTACCCGCCACTTTGCTTGCGCATCTCAAAGGGACCCTATCTGAGTTTCTGCCGAGCACCATTAAGCTTTGGGATGAGGTAAGAACTCTGTTGTTTGGTTGCGTTTGCTGATTTCCTAAATTGCATTATTTTCCAATCAGCTTCAGGTCACTTCAGGATCTTGGGAGGCAAAAAAAAAAAAAAAATCACACATTCACTTCAAGAAAGACTGTTGTTGCCTTTACCTCTGGTCAGTTTAAAGTGTGATCAAAAGGTACGATCGGTAACCTTTAGGAGGTTTAATAACTGCATTTTCTGATTTGCAGCATGATTTTTCTCTCCTTAATTGGGTGGACCCTGTGTGCAAGGAGCTAGAAAAACACAGAGTTTTTCCTTTCTGATTTCTTTTGGTTCTAGCAGGCTTAAGCAGCATAGAGAAAACAGCCGCAGTGTTCCTTTAAATGTTTAAACAGCTTTATTAGGAGAACTTTGTCCAGAAGTCCAGAAGCCGGTTAGGGATGGGTGCGTGAACATTAAAAGGTTTAATGTTCAGTTTGGCTTAGCCTTCAGAAGTTAGGCTTTCTTATGAGACTGACCCATTCTTCCTGTGCTGCTCCTGGGAAATGAAATCCTTTGAGAAGGAAGCAGGCCAGGTTCTTTGGGGAGAGGTGATTTCTTTTATTAGACCAACTGAGTAAGTGGAAAAAAGTTTTTTGCAAACTTTCGGGTGCAGTCACCCTTCTTCAGGCACAGGGTGAACTGTTTTGGAGTATTTGATGCTTCTGTCTGTAGTCCCGTCTGAAGCCACCAAGTGTATGAAAAGCAGCTGCAAAGTCCGAAGAACATTTTAGAAAAGGTTATTCAAAAAAAAAAAAAAAAAGAAAAATGTCTTTGAATTGGAGGCAAGAGTTGGTTTTGGTTTCTCTGTCCAAACTGGTTCATGTGGCCAGTTTCAGAAGCAGTTCATGGGAGAAAGACATGTGATGGAGAGCGACGTCTTAGCACCCTTAGGTCACTGCAGAATTTGTCACCCCCACATTGTCCTTTCCCCCAAATGGTGTTTGCACAAAGGAGAAAAGGCAAAATCTTTGCATGAGGAAACCAAAGACTTGTTTGCCCTTTTCCTGAAAGGCTGTTTTGGCAGAGTGCCTCGGAGTGTCATGGATCTCTTGTACCAAGCTGCTCTTATCCAGCCGATAATGAAGAAACAAGCAAGATAGTAATAGTGGAATTCAAGGGGGTTTTCTTTAATTAGATCATGGTTCAGACGTATACTTTAAAAACCTATTGACAAGTATCTGTAGCTATCACTTCATGCTTTTTGTGTGAATGAGCCCCCATATTATTAAGTGCTTAATTTTTAATGTTGTTAGCTAATTTTGGAAGGTTTTCACTGTAACAACAAAAAGATGACAAAGAGAGAGAGCAATGGCTGGTATAGGGTATGTCCACGGCTGCAGAGAAGTTCCCAATTGGAAAGGCTTTGTTAGGTGAGACCTCTGGTCCAAGTGCTGAAGTCTGTAGCTGCTCAAGAAGTTGAAGAAAATATATTTCCTCACTACAAAAACACAATGAAGTTCTTTTAATCCCACAGTTCTCAGAAAAGAGTGAGCTTTCATTTATTTAATTATTTTCATTACTGCTTCGATGGAAGATGTTTATCAAAATGTTATGATTTTGAATGTTTCTTTTGCCCGGTTTGGGTAGATGGGCAAGGTTTCTTCCTATTCCACTTTTTTTCCATCTTGTGGTTGAGAAAAGTAGAGAGGTGGAAGATAAAGGAAGGAAAGAAAGAAAAGCAATGAACTGAAAACCCCTCAGCTGTTTATTTCTCAGTTTCATAGGAAACCAAGCTAAAAAAAAATCATCTTTTTTTTAAAAAAAACAAATCTTTTATTTTATTAAAACAGGACACCTTTAATAGGGAAGGATTATACCAGAGATGTGACATGTTTACCTGGCAAGGTGTGGACATGGTCCTTGAAATGGGAGCCTAGTGGTAGAATCATTTGGGAAGGCACTTTCTCTCCATCAGGGGTGTGCAGAGAAGTTCACTTCTGGATCGGGAGGACGAAGCTGCCCGGGAGTCACTGGTTTATACTCTAGTTTTGCTGATGGCATGTTATTAAGTGGCTGAAGCACCTGGCTTGGAAATGGATGCACTTCCTGGCTTGGGTTACCCTATGTATCATCATTTCAGCCATCTGCAGCACTTAGACAGTGACAGCAGTAAACTTCTGGATTTCTTTAGGGTCCTGCTCTATTGATCCTTACCATTTTTCAGTGACTTCAGTAACTTGAGAGCAGAGCTGTCAAAAATGGTCTTCATTTACTTGATTTGTTTCTATATAGCAGCTTCTATATGCGACTCGGGAATAGTCACATGTGTTACATTTATTACAGGCTCGGATCCCACGGTGTTGATTGTGGAATACAAACCTAGATGGGTGGAAGTAACGATAACTCTGTAATTTCAGAAGCCTACTGACAATGTACAGTGCAGGTGGAGTGGGAGGCAGAGATGGGTTTTCAGGGGGCTGACAACTGAAGACTATGAGGAAGCATGGTAGAGATGGAGAGAGACGTGGAGTTGATTTTGGGTAGGAGGCACAATCGAGAAGGCGGCTGCGGTACAGCAGGTGAGCTTGTGTGAGCGGCTGGCCTGGGAGTCTCGGGTAGGCGAATGGAGGTGGGCACAAGGAGAGGCAAGGTCTTGCAGAATAGCTGGCTGCAGCATCTCACTGGGGAGCTTTAAATACGAAGGCAGCAGTTTTGAACCGGATCCCTAAATGAATGGCGATACATTCTCACCCATCTCTCCCTCTCTCTTTGTTCCTCGACTTGGTCTACGCTGCAGCGAGACATCCGAGTGCAGTGGATGTAGCATACCTAGTCTTGCTGAGTAGCACTGAAGCTGGAAAAGCTTGTAGTCACCTGTGTAAGCCCTGAGCATCCCAGACATACAAAAAACCAGAACTCTTGGTTCCAAGGTGATACCTTTTATTAGACCAACTGGAAAATGGCATTCCTTTTCTGCAAGCTTTCAGGATCAAAGTCCCTTTGTCAGGCTCTGGGAAAAGTGTAGATGGTACAAGATAGTAAAAAGTCCCCATAGGTCAGAAATAAACTTCATTTTTGCACAGAGGGAGCTGAAGATGGAAGTCTGTCCCTCTGGGTCCATGAGAGTGTCTTTGTGAGCATCCCAGTGCACTTACGTAGCCTGTGCTGAAGGATAAGGCACCCCAGCTACTCTGCTTTTGGTACCTGAGCAAGGTAGATTAAGCCTGGCTCTGAGGCATCTGCAAAAAGCACCTCTGATCTGAGCATGGAAGTGCTTAGGCAGGCACGGTTCTTGGGTAGATGTGATATCTTGTATTAGACCAACAAAATAGATGCGGGGGAGGAGTTCTTTGCAAAGTTCCCAGCACAAAAAAAAGCTAGTAAAGAACTTTTTTTCATCTATTTAGTTGGTCTAATAAAAGAGATCAGATTTACCCAAAGAACCTTACGTGCCTATGTCCGTAGACCAACACGGCTACAACCAACGACCCTGGAAACGCTCAGTGAAGACGTGGGATTCTCCTGGGAAGAAATGTCTAGGCTTAAACCTGGGCAGGTGAGCTCCCACTGCTGCCAGCTGGAGGAGATGCAGCATGTAGACTGGGCCCTTTGAAGGAGGAAAAAATAAAGCTGGCGGACTGGTTTGCATCGAAAACTGGCAGTTTCAAAGCAAAGAGTGACCTCTTGTGGGCCCATCCTATAACTCACAGCTAGGAACCTGCTTCCTTCGCTCCTATTCTTCCCTGCCGAGATGGGGTGTGGGTTGTCCTCCTGGGTTACCAGCAAGGGGAAGGAGCTACTTGTAGGTATTATGATAGTTGGTTAGAAAACAGAGCCGTGCAAGGCTAACTGAGCTCGAGTGGATGCACCCTTGACCCAAAGGAGAAAGATTTCCGCTCAAACACATCACGTTAGAAAGAGAAGAGCCTTATGTGAACCATAGCTCGGCTCTTATGACCTGGGAATGGCACTGGGTTCCTGCAGAGCTTCCTGCTTACTCTGCCATGGGGAAAAGTAATTTGCAAGATATTTGTGGCTGGCCCTTTGGACAGAGGAAAGCTTGGTTTTGCATTTGAAGGAGGGGGATCTCCAGGTCACAGCTGCTGCATGCCCAGGACACCCAGAACCAGGATGTGGGGAGCTGTAATGCAGCTTGCACAAACGGGGAGGAAGTCATCTTGCCTCCCCCCATGGCTGCAGAGGGCAGAGATAGGCAAGCCATGTCAGGAGTGCCACAAGTGGCACAGGCACGGAGCATTCATGTGCATGCATGCAGCAGATAAAGGAGGGGAGAAGGAATATAGCTGGTGATAAGGCAGAGAGCAGAAATCAGAGCAACAGATTGGGCAGGGTGTACATGACAGGGAGCAGAAAGCAGGACAAGTCTGGGAAGGGAGCAGAAAGTAGAGCAGCAGCAGATTGGGCGAGGGAAAGGGATCAAAGTGGCACTTGGAGAGGGTGCAGGGCTTCATTTGTGACCTGCTTGCCCCAAAAGATTGGCTCCCACCAATATAGGGCATGATCTAGCAGTGTAGGGATGGGTATCATGTACAGAGCCTCCATTATAAATGTGTTACTTGCTCTTCTGCAAATCTAAACCTCGATTTACATACAGGTGCATTGGTATAACTACAGGTGTGACTTCACACCAGTTTAATTAACTGATGCAGCTTTGTGTGCAGATGCTGCTATATTGATTTAAGGGTGTAGTGCCAGGAAGTGTAGGACTAGCTTTAAACAAAAAAAATCAAGGGATCTTAAAAATAATGAATCTGGGGATCTTTCTGTTTTTCTTCTGAGCCTTCTGCTCAGGTAACACTTATGAGCTTCTCTCCGTAACCACAAGAGTGCTGGGTTTTTTTCTCTTAAACCATAATGGACATTCTCTTAAAAATCACACGGCTCCAGAAAAACAACCCAAATCCCAGGAGCTGGGATCAGGAGTTAGCTTGCAGCAGCATCCAAACCAACTAGTGTGAGTCGAAACAAAAAGCTGTACAGGGACAAGTACAAGCCCTGGGCAGTTTAGTTCTCCTTTTCACTCTGCTCCGTGGTGGGGTCCCACGCTCTGACTGCTTCTCCCTTTCTGTCTCATCCTGCAGCAGCCAGCAGAGCAGCCAGCAAAGCAGCCACGATGACGACTCGTCCCGGTTCCTGAGTCCCCGCATGCGTGACGAGAGGTAGGTCCCTCCAGGATGAGGGAGCTGGGGCAATGTCTGTAACCCCTCAGAAAGGGGCTGTGGGCCCAGCCCAAGCCTGGTTTGGGGATTGTGTTGGTTGTTTTCCCCCTGCTTTTTCGTGTTCATCATCAGAAAAGCATAGCTCAGCTCTTCAGAAGGGACTTCTGGTTATGTGTGTGTTATATATATATGTACACACACACACACACACACACACACACACGCAGGTTCTTTTAAAGATGAATATTCTCAAATTCTTCTTAGAAATCTCACATGTGCACTCTGGAGGTCTAAACTCCAGGGAATGGGCTGGCAGCAGGAAGGCAAAGTTGCCAAGGTATCTTCTGCAACCACTTCCCACCGTGGACAATGCCCTGATTGTTGGACACGTTCCAGTGCATACTTTGCTTTGGGGCTATGTTAATTGAAACCTGACACTGGAAATCCTAATTTTAGTGGAAACACAAAAGGAAGGGGCTGCCTTCAGAGGTGAAAAGGTAAGAACAAGTAGCATATGAAATGCACTGTAAACTCAGGTAACATCGGCAATTCACATTGCATGCTGCATGCACTAAACCTTGCAAACACCAGTGAAAGCGTGCAGAAGCAGTGCCTCCATGCAGCATGCAACACTGTTATCAGATACAGGTATCAACACATCCTCTTCACTTGACATAACAGTAGTATATCCACAGATGCATTGTTGATATTATGTGAGCAGGACTGAGCTCTTGCTGCAGAATAGGGAATCTTGAGGTGTCTGAAATGCAGACGCAGCGTGCAACACAGGAAAGAAGGCAGAACTTTAAATGAGCAGAAGAGTGTGCATGAGACGTGTCTGTATGGGCATTTCATAGTGAAGTCTCGATTACATTCTTGGAATGAGAATGGCATGGTAGGCCCGGATGAAGTACTGGTAAAGAAAATGACAGGTGTTGGAAACAGAAAATGTTGAATAAGAGAGGTGTTTCTGAAGGGAAAGTCAGGAGGAGATATCTGCCAAAGAGCTCTGTCCTTCACTGTCTAGTTGGCTTGGCTTGCTTTGACACAGACTGTTGTCATGGATTGAGTATCATGGTTGTCAAGGAGGTACTGTACATGGGTTGCTTTCTGTCTAAAATGCAAATCACTGTCGCATAGGTTGCCAGAAATGCAGGCTTTGATTACCTAAAACTTGCAAGGCAGAAGAGTCCATTGGGCAGACTACAGAGCTAGGGGGTCTACTGACCTACATTTGGTTCCTAAATGTGGCATCAGACCTCTTGTGCCTCAGTTTCCCAACTGAAATGCTTGACTAATGATGCTTATTCTATGCCTTAAAGCCTTAAAGCACTGAAAGATCCTTGAGAGATCAAAGTATCATTGATGTTGGTATTTTTTTGAAAGGGTTTGATCGGGTAAATTATTAATTGTGGAACTGGCTGAGCTGAGGTTGTCATCATCACTTTCTGTTGCATCTACCAGAAAAAGCCATCCCAAGGAGCTTGCTAATCTCCCTGGTACTTTGTTACTTTGCAGGACCTCTCTGGTCCATATGCCAATGGAATGAATGAATTGCTTTAAAACTGCACTGTGTCACCACTGCCTTCAAAAGGAGTTCAAGGTGCTGTAATCACATTAGCTGATTGATCCTCAACGTGCCCCTGCAGTAGGGAAATACCATTCATTAAGTTTACGTGTAGGAGAACTGAAGTACGAGGGGGTAAATACCCAAGGCCACCGACCGAGCGTGCCAGTGACAGCAATGGGATTAGACACCCAGGGGCTCCAGCTATCAGTTCCGTTCCAGTAACCTGTGGGCCCATGTCTTATTAACATTAGGGGCCTTTTATGCTGTGAGTGGTGGCAAATCGTAAGGGACACATGAGGACCGGATCTATTCCAAGTCCTAGAGATGTCTGCTAACCGTGGCTCAGCTCCACCATGCCTGGACTTGGGGTTACTCACTGTTGGCTGTACGTGGTTCTAGTCAATAGCAGCACTAACAACTGTACACTGGGAAGAAATGTGTTGGTATGGGAGTGGCTTTTGGAAACCAAACTCTTTGTTATGCTCTTTGCAATTCAAAGCTGTGAATTTGCTTTCCCTGCATTTTAGACGCTGCACCTTCACCCTTTGCAAACATCTCTGTTAACTGATCATTAGGTCCTCTATTCCCTGAAACAGTCAACCCCCATCTTGGATGTGGTTTGTATTGTGAGGTGCCTCTGCAGGGCTAACCCTGAGAACAGCTCGTGATTGACCTATTCACAGAGTTGGACAGGACCTCAGGAGGTGTCTCCTCCAGTGGTTCTCGACCTTTTTTCTACTGGGACCCATTTGTAAACACCAAGGGCCAGTCCCGACTCAGTGCCCCTCACTTTCAACCCCCTGCCTTCAGCCCCCCAGTATGTGGGGCAAGGGGTGGGTATGTGAGGCATGGGGGTCTGTCCATGAGGAATAGGGGTCTCCAAGCAGCCCTTTGCAGGCTGGAGTTAGGCCAGCCTGCAAGGGAAAAGCCAATTTCCCATGCTTTTCTCCTTTTAAAGTTTTTAAAGTTTGTTTACAACCTTTTCATATATTCTTGCAGCCTACTTTTGGGTTGTAACCCATGGGTTGAAAAACACTGATCTAGTCCATCCCCCTGCTCAGAGCAGGGCCAGCCCCAGCTAGATCATCCCAGCCAGGGCTTTTGTCTAGCTGTTTCTTAAAAACCTCCAAGGATGGGGACTCCACCACCTCTGGGTAATCTGTTCCAGAGTTTTACTACCCTCCCTGTAAGAGAGGTTTTCCTAATATCTCTAACCTAAGTTTTCCTTGCTGCAATGTGAGCCCATTGCTCCTTGTTCTGTCGTCTGCCACCAGTGAAAACCGTCTAGCTGTATCCTCGTTGGAAGCACCCTGCAGGGAGTTGAAGCATGTTTGCCTAATGTTTTGCCCAGTGTGTTTAGGACAATTCTTGGACATCCAGGGCAGTTATCTGGTAGGTTGGTAGAGACTGCTATGAATTTCCAGAACCAAGTCTAAATTAATAGATATTCTCCTGGGGGGGGGGGGGGTGGTGTTGATCTGTTTTCACTTCAGAACTGCAGCATTGGCACAAAAGGGGCTGAAAAGTGAATTCTGATTTTTGCATATGATTCATTATTATTGTTTTGTCCAGAGCAGCAGGACTAGTATTAGATATCCTGATTGATCGATTGGACCAGACACAGCCCATTTTTTCCAGTGCATGTGAAGAAACACAGGGGGTTCCTGCAGCCCCTTTATGTTGTTCAGTACTCATCCTTTGACATGATTTGTATGGTGTCCTTTAAGCTTATGCTACTTTGGTTTCTTGCATTGAACCAGTCCTGTTAGTCTGCTACCATAGGTCAGCTCTGAAGTCAGGCAGTGTGAATGGAGGCTTTTACTCTTCCCAAGAGTCAAGAGTTTTGACCAGGACCAAACTGTGCTGACTTTGTCACTGAACGCAGGCCCAGTCCTGACAGAGGACCACTCCAACCTTACAATGCTGCAAATTTTGTCCACTTTATAAACTACTTTCTGCGCTGCCTGTCAGCTATATACCAGCCAATAATTCTCAAGCCGCAATCAGCAAGCATATTTATGGAGCTGGAATTCACTTGGCTCAGACTGGTTTTTGACTGCAACCTGCAGGGACAATAAGCAATTGTGCGCACCTTGCGTTGGTAGTGAATTGTCCATTCTTCTTTGCTTTTGTTGTTGCATCTAATGTGAGATGGCTTAGTACTTTTGCAAGGGGTGGCTGTGCAGGGCGTTTTGCACTCTGCCTGCTCTGCTCCTAGTGGCATGGAGTGCATAGCTCCGTAAGACACAGCTGGGGTTAAAAAGCTTTCTGATGGCAGGAATACTTCTTGCTAGGGTGAGCTGAGGGCACCTCCTCCCAGCTGGGCTTCCTCTTGCTGCATCACAAGTCCAGATTATTCAGTGTTGACTAAGGCAAGCTCCCACTAAACTTGCTGTCCCCATAATGAAGTTAATGGGAGATGGAATGAGTAACAGCCTTGCAAAGACCTGAGGATCTGAATCTCAGGAGAGGATGAGCTAACCCCTGAGAGCTAATTAATAACCCAGCGGAGGGTTTGGCTCAGAATTAGCACTTAGTAGTTGTAGCTAACCTTTTTCTCCATATGTTTCACTCCAATTATCAGTCTCACTGGTGCTGTTGATCCTGGGATAATTGACTAGCTGAGAGCAATGTATACTACTAGGTCAGAGGGAAGCTGACAGCCAAGCAGATGGGTGCTGAGATCATACCTGGGTTCTGTCTGGCTAACACATGCGAGCATCACCTTAGACTGGGATTGCAAAACTAAACAAGGTGCGGCCTGAGAAGTACCTAGATTGGAGTCCTGTGGGCAAAGGAAGAAGCGATTCAGTGGGCAGGTCTGTTCTTCATTAGTCTGGGCTGAACCAGAGTGCTGCCATGGTCCTGCCCTGTCTGGCTGGAGCTGCTGGGATACCTGTCTGTTATATCTGGCCATTTATAATCAGCATTAAAGGTGTCAAGACTGTTTCTACAGTCAGGATGGTCCTGAACTTACTGACCTGCCTCTTTCATCGGCTGATCTACAGTATTGCTGTATTGCTTCTGCTTATGTTTAATTCCAAGCAGGTTTTTTTGTTCCTTTCATTGAAAAGACAAATATTTAACATGACCCAAGTCCAGGGCTGGAAACCTGCCTTAGAATCATAGAAAATGAAGGCTGGAAGTGACTTCAGGAGGTCACCTCTAGTCCAACTCCTTGTTCAGAGCAGGACCAGCCCCAGCTATGTCATCATTACCAAGGCTTTGTCTGTCCAGGTCTTAAAAACCTCCAAGGATGGAGACTCCACCACCTCTGGGTAACCTGTTCCAGTGTTTACTACTCCCGTGGTGAGAGATTTCCTTAATATCTAACCTAAACTTCCCTTGCTGCAAGTTGAGACCATTGGTCCTTGATCTGGTATTTGCCATCACTGAGAACAGCCCAGCTCCATCCTCTTTGGAAACACCCTGCAGGGAGCTGAAGGCTGCTATTCAGTCCCCCCTCACTCTTCTCTTCTCTGGACTAAATAAGTCCTCAGCCTCTCCTCATACGTCATGTGTCCTAGCCCCCTAACCATTTCCATTGCCCTCTGCTGGGCTGTCTACAGTTTGTCCTTATTCTTTCTGTAGCAGGGGGCCCAAAACTGGACATGTCAATTTACACTGAATAGAGGCGCCTTCACCTGCTTCATTGGCGGTTGTGATGGAGTCCAGCTCCTATGCTGACATGGGGCTTGTGATCTGTCCTTGGTAGCAGTGGCTCTTGTTCACTGGACTGACAAAGGCTTATTTGTTTGGCATTGGGTATAGTGTATTAAGATGGCGATGAAATAGCAATGCAGAAAAACGCCAACAGTTTGGAGTCTGGGCTGGATTCCAATAAGCAGCATCCAGAGGTTCAGCTTTGTGGGTAGGCTCCCTGAACACCTTGAATCTGCCAACCCAGCCTGAAAATCAGACAAAGTGGGACTTTCCCATTGTATTGATTGATTTTTTTGTCGGGAACAAAAGGGCCCCCATTTAGGCTTGAGTGCAGCTTGTTATTGCTCATGACAAATGCAAAGGTATAGCTCAACACACGTGCCCCTTCTATCATGCAGCAGCTCTGACTACAAACCACTGCTTTCATATCCCTTAACTCTTTTGAAAGTTTTAGAGGGTTGGACCTGATGATTTTGTGATGTCCCTTGCAGCTGCTAACATCTATGAATCTACCTATGAAAGTTCAGGAGCAACAAATAGACCCTGCAGCACACTGCAAAATCAGCAAGGCCAGGTTATTTCGGAGTGGGGTAGGGCAGCATTTCAGAGACCAGGAGCACTTACAAAGCACCCTGCCAAAGAGAGATAGACTCAGTGCCTGCATTGCCTCTGGCATATGTGAGCAATACCGCATGTAGTATTGCTCACCCCTGGGCTTAGGTGGTTAACACTGTATTTTCTGTAACCTAGTTGCATTCCCCTCCTCACCTCCATCCTTCTTATGTTAGTTCCTCTCTCAGGCACTCTGTATTTCCCTTCTGGTTTTGTCACCTTTTTGGTTCATGACTCTTAACATCTACTAAGAACATTCAATCTGCTGGATCTCCAGTGACAAGGGGAGGGAAGGGGCTGGTGATGATTTTTGACTTCACTAAAAGTTTTGCATGAGTTTTGGTCTTTGCCTGAGTGACATAAACCCCTAGGCCCCCAGCCTTTCTATATAACCCCTGGTCAAGAGCATCCTTCAGGTGCTCCATACCTGCCCACACCTGCATGGCTGATGCAGCGCACGTGTTTGCATGCACTCCTCTAATGGCCTCTATCCTTCCGAATACATTTCTCAGGTGGCCCTGCACTCAGCAGTCCTTGCACTTACAGCAAGGATCAAGTGTGTATGCCCCGTGACATAGAGGTTCCTGTGCAGTGTGCCAGGATCTGAGGACTGAACACCCTTGTCCCTCCCCCCTGGGCCCGGCACACCAACATCTGACATCACGCACAGGTAGAGCTCTGCGTGCTGCACTGTTTCACTCCTGCAAAATTAGGACAGAGAGAGAGATAGCAAAAGTACCTGCACCCGCTCAGTACTCCTGGGAAGCTGCTGGGAGCTGAGTGAAGATATCTCAGTCTCCAGCAGAGGGATGCTGCACGGATAGAGTAACTCCAGAAACGATCATAAAGAGGAAGATGTGATTGGGGTGGTTGCTATCTTGGCTGTTTCCAGCCTTATCTTAATGACTTGCCAGCACGTCGCAGCAAAGGTGATGGCAGGGATGCTGCCAGCCAAGTTAACTTGTAGGTGACCTGACTTGGCCGGACCCGCCTGCACGCACTTAAGCGCAGAGCCTGCACTCTTGGATTCTTCCAGCCAGGACGCTGCTGCGGCACCCTGCCTTCCCGAGGGATGTAGGTACCAGAACTGGCCGAGGCACAGCCATGGTTCAGAACCCGTGCCTCGAGAAGGTCTCCTGCAGCACGGTGGTGAAGCAGGCCTGCCATCTCCGCGTGTCCTTCTTGAGGAAAAAACTCTCCTTCCTCAGAGTCATGTAAGTCTCCAGGTGTGTGCATGCATGTGGCCGTGCAGGAGCTCTCTTGCCTGTGCCAAGGCAGTGTCTGTGCAGGGTGGTGTTCAAATGCCCGGGCAGGAGAGCTGCATGCGGGCACTATGTGGGGCTATGCGGTGTGGTGGGAAAGGAGATTGAGAAGGGAGGCTCAGGAAGAGGGTGGCCTTGTATCTGAGGTGATGGCGAGTGTTCGGGACGGCTGGGTTCAGTTCTTGGGACTGAGATTTCATGGCCTTGGGTGAGTTGCTTCATCTCTCTGGACCTTAGTTCCCATCTACAAAAATGGGGAGAATCTTTCCCTACCGCTCAGGACCAAAATGAGCCCAAATTTGTTAACATCTAAAAGCTGCTTGGGCGCCGAGGTGCTGTTGTATACGGAGAGCTGAGAGATCTCATCTCCAAATAACCTCAGTCGATGGCTATAGCTCTGCTTTTTCTAGGAGGAGTCCAAAGATTGAAGCAGCCTGGGATAGGATCCCCAGGGCACAGACCTGAGGTTGTTAATCAGTGCCTGGAGCTGAGATTGCACACGAATTGCACTGAACTTTCACCCCTGCTGCAGGCAGGCTCAGTCTTGGGCTTTCTTGTGTTTGAACCACAGGCTTGTGCTTCACTGCGACCCCGAGGCAAACTTATAGTGAGCATGTATCAATACCAGCTACTGAGCCAGTGAGAAACTGAACTCAAGCCTCTGGCTCACATGCACAAATACTTTGGATGCAGCTGTCCTCACATCCAAACCAGCTAAGGCCAGGAGAGGAGAGTGAGGAAGGTAGGTTTTGGAGAGGAATGAGCGGAGGGGACGTGGGACAGTGTGGTGAGAAGACAGGAGCAATGGGGTGGTGGGTTCCAGGCTGCACCCAGGCACGTGTTGGAGAGGACCGTGCATCTCGGGGAGGCTCAGAAGATAAACTGTTCTGCTCAGAAGTCCCACTGTCATGACAGCTCGCTCACTCTCAAAGGGCTGCAGCCTGTCAGCTGTGATAGCTCACCTTTGAGCTCCATGGAAATGCTCATGACTTGCACTGCTGTGAGTGAGGAAAGGGTCACATGTGTTTTCTCACTTAATGCTGTACCTGAGGGGCACAGTGGACTTTACCCCAGCTCCTTGTGACTCCTTCCCTTAGAGACAGCAGTGTTAGTGTCAATGCAGCTTTCATCCCTGTCCACCTGCAGATGGAGGCAATGCATGCATGACCCGTACCTTCAGGGGATCTCAGTGGGGTTCATTCAGCATAGCCAACAGGAGCATGTGGTGCTGTTCTGGGACTGGGCAGCGGTGGATGCTCCTTCCCTCTGCTTCTGCACGGAAAAAGCCAGTGGGCTGTTTGCTCACGTGCTTGGCCACAGGGCCTGTGCAATGCTTTGTTCTGGCAGGGAGAGGGTGTCTTGCAGCTGTACGGCTCTGAGCAGGCCAACCCGATGCTGGGTCTCCTGAACAATGAAAGAGAAAAACCTTCCTGGAGGAGAGGAGGGAATGGACGGGGAGTTGATAGAAGTAACTTGTGAAACAGGTCTTTCAGTTAACGATTCAAGTCAAGTCTGGAGTGCAGAAATGGGAGTCCTTGCAAGGGGCTCAGCATTTAACCCTGCTGCCATTGTGCCTGTGATAGCTCTGTGCGTGCTGAAGGCTGTGGGGTGATGAGGTTAATGAGGCACGGCTTCAGATCTGAACCCCGGTGCTCCCCACGGATTTGGAGAAAGCTTGGGTTTCACATCTGCTGAAATCCTTGACACATGCTTTTGGGACATTCAGCTGCAAAGGATACATCTCCGCTCCACCAGGCAATGAAGGAATCGGGCTCTTCTGAGATCCTTTTCGCTCTCTATCTCTCTCTCTCTTCCCCAACTGCTGCTGCAGCTCTGGGACTTACTTTCTGCTGTGGGACAGAGGCAGAGGATATAGCAGCTTGATGAGAGCAGTGCTGCTTTGCTAGGACTACCAGATTTGCTGCAGTCAGCAGGCCTGCCGTGGGCACAGAGATCACCTGCTCCCTGTTCCTCATGCGCCAGCATTGTTCTTCCTCCAAAGCTCAGAGGCAGGCTGCTAATTATAGCACGTGCCCATGAATGGGTTTGTCGGGTAATTTGGCTTTGACAAGCAGCTGGACTAAAATGAAATGAATTCTTCCCTTCTCATCCCAACTTAGACCCTTCTGCATTGGGCATCCCTGCTCTGGGAGCCCCTACCCACCTCTGAGATGCAACCAGTACAGGATCCAAATTTCAGTGTCTCACACCCATAGGCACCAACTTTGGTTTTTGCTGGTGGGTGTTTTGTGTGTGTGTGTGTGTTCCTGTACCAAGCCCTGTGCATGCCCAGAAGAGGAAGCATGTTACTTCCACCTGGCTTGTCTGACATGGGTTGTGGACTAATTTTTTTTGGTGAGTCCTTGAGCCCTGGAGCACCCATGGTTACGCCCATCTGTTCCCAAGAGCAGAGGGGGCAGTTGCATAATGGCAATCCACTTGCTGGCCTCAACTGAGGTTTTCCCCTTTTGATCCAACTCAGTAAGGTTGTGCTCTTGCAGCAGGTGGAGAAGCAGCGGATTGAATTCATCATCCTGTCTCCAAGGCCTGTGACTGTGCATGAGCCTCCTTGCCCCTTAGCAGCAGGCCCTTGAGCAGCATGCCGTCAGCTGCTGAGCCCTCTGCCTGCCTTCTTGGGGGACCTTGCGTACATCAATGTTCCCCATCCCACGAGGCCCAACAGCAACGGTCAGTGGGAGGTGAAACCACCAGCTGAAACCCCGACGAGCACAGCATGCACGAGGGGCTCCAAGGAGCTGTGGGACAAGCACTGAGCCAACGGAGGCCCTAGTCTGACTCTACTGTTGCCCTACCTGTGTGTGTCTAACTGCTGTGACTGAATCGCACAAGCATACCCAAGCCAGCTTTAAACTAGCTGGTTTTGGAGCTGCTGCAGAAGCACGGAGCCTGGCACATCTTCATGGCCGGGGCTCTGCTCTGAGTCCCTTGATGCTGCAGCCACCCTCTAACAATGCCCGTGCTTGCTGGTTTAAAGCTGCGCTGGCTGTGTCCACGCACTTCAGGAACAGCTCCGACTGCCCCAAGTCCCTGTTTTCTCTCCTATACACGTTACCTACCAAAGGTTGCTTGTGTGTAGCCATACTAATTGTGATTTAGGTCTTCCTATAGGGATGTTAACGTGGCACAGGTGTGGTGGGTACAACTCCCCTCTGCTGAGTGTAAGCATGATTGTTCAGTGGGTGGATTTGGACTCATCCTGCTTCTTTCTGATCTCAGCTGGAGCGGGGAGGCAGCCAGAGTGGGGGTATGGTGATGTCTGGCTCCATCCCATGGCACCTTGAGGTGGAGACTTCTACGTATAGAGCGTGTCTTGGCCAAATGGTGGTCAACATTGATGAGGAAAGAGAGGCCCTTTTAAAGCTTCTAGTGGGGCATTAAAATTTCAGTACAAATGCTACTGTAGCTCCATCCACTGGAAGGCCTCAGACAGCTTTATTAATAATTTAGCCACATATACTCACTGCCAAGGATTTATGAAGATGGCAAAACTAAGACACAGAGAGGTTTAGTCTGAGTTGTCAAAGAAGTCTGGTGCCTAATCCCCTTTGAGAAGCAATTCGCCCAGTGCTATAAAGTAAGACAATGGCTGGGCCAGGGCTGGAAGTCCGACTTGGTGATCATTGTGCCCTAATTGCTAGCCCACAATCGCCCATCAGCAAAGTGTGAGCATAACTTGCAAGGAAGCAGTGCAGAATGTCCTTCTGTGCAGACAGTCCTAGTTATCGGGGAGATAACCCCAATAAGGACCCCTTGCTCCTTCCTCTTCTCTCTGTCTTCTTGCGACAGAGAGAAAGTTTGACCTGTGTGCACCACTGTAACAGAGGCAGCTCTAATTTGCAATGGGTTTTCATTCACTTGTGATGAACTTCTAGACACGTGTGCATGTGCAGTAGCTAGGCACAGAGGCTGGGATTCATTAGTGGCAGAATAGCCACCCTTTCTCAGTCCCACCCTGACACAGACTTGCCCATCACCTTCATGCACATACTCATCTTCCAGATAGCATACTCAAATCCTCTTTTGTCCCCATTCTCTTTTAAGCAGTGCTGAAGACCATAAGCCCTTGGTGTGTGTGTATTTGTACCTATCCCATACTACAAGGTTGTTCTAGCCAAAATCTGAGCGGGATCTCACTCAAACCTCTCCGCACCGACAGAGCCCTTCACTCAGCTGTGGGGAGTAAAGCTTCTCCCACTGCTCAATAGCCAGCAAAAGGCACATGAAGACGGTGCCATGCCTTCAGCCGGTTGTCATGGCCTGTTCAGCAGCTGGTGCCTTCCCAGAGTGCTGCCGAAAGCATATGGATGTGCACTTTCTAGGACTTGGCAATCGCAACTGCTCCCTGCCATCGCAGGTTTTGCTGGCAGAGGCAGGTGGGAACAGATACATCTTTAGACCTTAACAGTATCTTTCCCTGTGGTGGTGCCATTGGTGGCAATGCCATCATACCCTAGGTTTGAGCAGGTATGACCAGCACTAGGTCCTTTCTATACCAGGAGACTCCCTTTTCTTACTACCAGCAGGGGAGATCAACTGATCCTGGAGCAACAGTAAGAGGTTTCTGCCCAAATAATCTAGTATAGACAAGGCCTGTCTGTCTTTCTGCCAGAGAAACCCTCCTTTCTTCCATGGAGGGAAGGGTATAATCAAAACTGGAGAGCACCTGGGTGAGTCACGCCTGGGAACACTGCTGCGGGGAATAGATCTGAAAGCACGCTCCTCCTTGCTTGCGTCTATTCTGTAGTTTGACTGACGGATGAATAGAGTGCAGGAAAACAAAGGTCTGATTAGACAGTGATGTAGCAGCTCTCGGATCCCCTTTTCCCACCTCCTCCCCTTGACGAAGGGGGAGGGTGAAATTTCTTATCTTCTTGAAGCCAGAAAAGTGACTGAATAAATGTTGCGCTGCCATTCCCTGTTCAGTGTTACATTTCCAGCCCAGCTGTAGCCAGGCCTCCTGGGCCCTTGTGCAGACCAGTTTCAGGAAGGGATAACAGCAGGGTCTGTAGTTTGGGTCCGTTAGCATCTTAACCTGGACTTGGAGTCAGATGTGAGATGGAGATGCAAGTCGAGCACCGAGGGTTTGGAACAGGCTCCCCACTCATCCACCCTCACGATCTTCAAAAAGCATCTGTCCATCTTGCTGGGGTCATTTGATCCCAGCAGGATTTCCTGCCCAAATGCAGTAGTGCAGGGGGGCTGGACCCGATCATCTGTAAGGTCCCTTCCAGCCCCTAACAGCTATGAAACAGTTGTGAGTTTAGTCCTGGGGCCATAGACTCATAGAAAATGAGGGTGGGAAGGGACCTCAGGAGACCACATCTAGTCCAACCCCTGCTCAAAGCAGGACCAGCCCCGACTAGAGCATCCCAGCTAAAACTTTGTCTAGCCATCTCTAACCTCCAAGGATGGAGACTCCGCCACCTCTCTGGGCAACCTGTTCCAGTGTTTTATTACCCTCCTTGTGAGAAAATTCTACCTAATATCTAACCTAAACCTCCCTTGCTGCGGCTTGAGACTGTTGCTCCTTGTTCTGGCTTCTGCCACCTTCATTTCTTGGCAAGTGCCAAGACACTGGGCCCCACTAGTGTTACTTCTGTGTGTGATAGTAGTGCCTGGGAGCCCAGCCATAAACCAGCACCCCAGGGCAGTAAGTGGCATACACAAGGAATCAGGGAAAGGTTCCCCTCCTCCAAGAGCTTACAGTCATGTCTAAGATGGGATGAAAGGTGGCCACAGAAGAGAGGATACATGGGACAATGGTACAATATGACTTTCCATAACCATTCTGTAGGCTCTGGAGCAAAGCAGACAGTAATAGGCAGTTTCTTTCTCAATTGTGAAAGCCAAAACAGACAGTTCCCTTCCTGCCCTGAGTTAGCAACCCTGGAAATTCCTCCCAGGCAGTGGAAATGAAGCCGGGCCCTCTCTGCCTTCTATTGAAACAGTAATAATAAAGCTTTTGCAGCCAGAGCTTAGCCAGCAAGCTGGGAGAGAAAGCAGAGTTAAATCTCCTCGCAGCGCTGCTGACTCTCCGATGTTCCAGAGTGGGAGGCAGATAAGCACCTGGGTGGGTGGGTGGGTGGGTAGTAGCTTTGCCGGGCTAAGAGGATTAACATCTTTTGAGTCGGTAAGTTGGCAGATAAGACTGGCAGATGGCAGGGAGCAGATAGGGAAGCCGCACTTTTACAGAGGCTCTTTCTCGGTCTGTTCCCACCTCAAACCACAAGGAAGCGTGGACCCCCATCCAGATCCGACTGGGGAACCAGCTTTGCTGGCCTGTAGCTGGGAGCCTGAGAAGGTCGGCCTTGGCCTTTGTACTTGGATGCTGGGTTTATAGAAGGGAGGGATAGATAGACAAGCTTTGGTAATAGGAATGCTTGAAACCTCCCCAAACTTAAGGGGGAATCATACCTTCACTCTCTTTGAGAGAAAGTCATACAAATGCCATGTCCCCTTCTTGCGCAACGCCCTGTCACATGCCCTTTCATAGCAATTGGAATGAGAATCAGTAATGCAAAGACACTGCCCAGAACAGGGCTCTTCTTGTGGGCTTTCCCGTCAGTGCAAAGGTGGAGGAAGAGTCCTAGAATCATAGAAATTAAGGGCCGGAAGGAACCTCGAAAGATCAAGTGCAACCCCCTGGTTTGGGCAGTGATACTGCTGGATCAAATGAACCCAGCAAGGTGTCTGTCCAGTCTCCCCTTGAAGACTTCCAAGGTTGGGCACTGCACCGCTTCCTTGGGAAGTCTATTCCAGATTCTGGTCACACTTACTGTAAAGAAGCTCTTCCTTACATCGAACCTGAAACCATCCTTTAACAGTTTATGGCCATTGCTCCTCCTTCTGGGGGAAGTCCCAGCTTTTGGGGCACTTGCTCAGACCTTCTCTTGAATCCTGTTGGATTCACCCACTGCCAGTAGCAATCATTTCCCCCAGTCCACTCCTGGCGGCTGGTAGCTCTGTGCTTTATTTATTTCCAAAGGGCATGCGGTACCCCTGAGAAAAATTTGTTTTTCCCCACACCTGCCAGGGCCTTTTCTATACACTGTGTGCAATTCATCTCAGGCATATGAGCATTTGCAAAACCACACCTGGGCAAGGGCACCTCATCTTCAGGAGAGGATAAGAGCAACTATAAAAAGTTGCTGCATCTTTATCCTACACATACAGGGTGTCCCTGTGAGGGAATCCTACAATGCACATGTGAAGTCTCATGCAAGAGATAGGAACCAAAACTGGATTGTCAGGAATTTATTCATATCCCCTAGAGCAGTGGTTGCCAACCTTTTTTTCCCATGCCCCACTGCTGGGAGTGGAGTGCAGCAGTGGCAGCCCAGGGGAGCTCCCGGCACGTGACATGGATCATCATTTTTGTGCGGCGCCGCCAGCATTGCCCCCACGACCCTCATTTGGGTCATGACCCAGGGTTGGGAACCGCTGCCCTAGAGGGAAGTCTTCAATTTTTGCAGTATCCAAGAGGTTTGGAGGTGTGGTTCTGTCCAGAACATCACACCTCCAAAATGTGGCTGCTAATCTGAGCCTCCTGAGGAGGCATCTCATGAGATCAGGCGTTCCCCATAACATATTTGCTGCTTCCTGTGTGCAGTCATGATGGAAGGACTGGGGGAGCCATAACATGGGATGTCTGTATCAAATTGTGAACACTGTCCTGTACCATAACTTCAGTTTTGAATTCTGTGCTATGTCTTTACCTAAGCCTTGACAGAGACAAGGTTACTGGCTCACGTTCCAGATAGCTGCCCAGTTCAGGGAAAGTGCATTGCACTTTTTTGAAGGCCTCTTGCTGTCAAGGAGGCACAGAGCAGTCTAGAGCTATCAGCTTGACTGTCTATTAACCCCAAGCCTGGAAAACAATGGAGTCTCTGCATGGATGCACAGGATGGAGGGAGGAGATGAGACTACCTGCTCTGATGCACTAGCAGTTCTTGGACTCACAGAAGGGCAGGATCAGACTAAAACTGGATATGTCTAAACTTGTGCCATTGTATAAAGACCTGTGACTTGCCAGCACTATTTGTAAGAGTGAAGTGACTATCTGAAGTGGAAGTGGCAGGGGGATTGCACCTGATAACCTAGGAAGTCCTTTTTGATCCTGTGCTACTTGTTTGCCTGCTGAGTTGTCCCTGAGGGGCAACTAGAAACAGTATTGCTCTCAGTGGCACTCTGTGCACCCTTGTGTAAGCAATGAGGGCGCTCCGGAGATGGGAAGCACTCGTGGAGAGGGCTAGGGAAGTTGGGCTGACAGTCCTGCCTCAAAGCTCAGGGAAAAGGCATGAGATTTGAGATTCCAGAGCTAGAAACAGCAACTAGACTTGACCCAGACCCTTTTGACTTAGACTCCCAGGCAACTTGTTATATAGGTCCCAGTGCACCTGTCCAGTGTCCGTACAGTGCTGCGCTGGAACAGGTTGTGACAAGCGGCTGTTCTGGAGCCTGGAAGACATTTCAGCTTCTAGTCTAACCAAAAAAACCAGAGTCATTGAGACGGAATGAAAAATAAGTATTTAAAGCATTATCTGAATGCTTCTGGGGGTGGGGGAAATTTAGGCATCATTGCAAACAAAGCACATGCCTGGGATGTGGGACCAAGCCCCAGACTCCTGCAGCCCAGAGGCTAGCCGTGTGTAACTAAGAGCCAGGACTGACGCCCATGTCCTGAGCATGCCTTGCAGAGGGATGTGGGGGGAGCAGCTCTCCCTCACCAGGAAGACAAGTCACCCCTCCTTACTGGAAGCCGAGCTCTGATGCCCCCACCCAACCACTTCTGCCTCCAAGGCTGCTGATCAGGCACAAGTTTCCTCAGTCAGCCTTGGCCTCGGACTAGTCTCCTTGTCCTGCCCTGGCGCATCTCGCCCAAGCCTTGCAGTGTAATTTGAGTAAGAACTGAGCTCTTAATCTCTTGATCTCCAAGGAAAGGGAATGGCACCCTGCCTGCTGGAGAGATGGGCAGGAATTGAGACGTGGGGGAGGTGAAGTGACTCCCCCAAGGTCGCACCACGGCAGTGGTAGACTTGGGAAAAAGCTTGCTCGGTCCAACCCCCCGGGCTAACATCCCAGCTGTTAGATAACACTGCCCAGCAACATGCTGTTCCCTAGGCCAGCTGACCCCTCCTGTCCTGTTCCAGACTCCAGAAAACATGCAAATACCAAGGGCTTGGGCTTTGCTACCAGCTCGTGTCCTGGCCCCCGCAGTCTTGCAGGAGGTCCAAGCACCCAAAGAGGTGAAAATCCCATTTAGTTTTCAGCAAAGTCTTGTGCTGTGTCTTGTCTGAGCCAAATTTGCTCGCCCTGTTCACTGCTGCCCCTTTAAAAATGAAGCCACTTCTCTCTAGCCGCTCCCCTTGAGCATCTGTGCTTTCATTGCCAAGGTCTCAGAGTGCATAGTCTTCAGCATCAAGGATATTAACTCCTACATAGAGCCAGCTGGGGCAAAGAGGAGAGAACAGCATTGTTGTCCCAACGGCTTTTGATTTTCTTTAGCGGAAAAAAAAATCCTGGCCTTGGTTTCCAGGTGAGGACCTTTCCTTCCAGCCTCACCTTGAGGGGTGCTGGGAGCCAGGCCAGCCCACGTGTCCGTGGGGAGAAGAGCCGGCCACGTGCTGCTTGGGGGGCAGGGGAGAGCAGGTCTCATGAATGAGTCAGCAAGCAGAAGGCAAGGAGCAAGCGTGCGGGAAGCGCCGGCTGACTCCTGAGTTTGCCTTGGGCTGCCCGGGCTGCCCCCTCTGACCGGCGGATTGCAAGCCCAAGCATCCTGGGAGAAGGCTTGGAGAGTGGGAAGGACCCGTCTGCCCCCCAGGATGGAGTAGCAGTGCCTGGATCTTTTTCTCTCCAGTTCTTCCTCTACCAGCCAAACTGGAGCACTCATCTGAGCTTCCTAGCATCCTTGCTTTCTTCCAGGAAGAAGCTGCCTGCTCTTGGCGCTACTGAGATTCAAGTCAGCCCTTTGCCGGGACACAAGTGGGGAAAGCAGAGTTGCATGAGAGCAGCTTCGCTCCAGGATCGGGGCAAGGTTAGCTTGAAAGCACCACTAATATCGGTTAATCCTGGTCATGAGAATTTGATTCTGATGATTATTAACCTCAAATCCTTTTGGTTCCGGTCCAAAATTCTTCTTTAATCTCTCGGGGGGCTGTTTTTTTTTTTCCATCTTATCCTGTGGCTGCAGCGAATTCGGCAGACTTGAAGGCAGCTGCGCCTTTAAAATTGGATTTCCCCTGACGGAAGAAATCTGAGAGCAGAGCCAGGAGGCCGGTGCCTGGGCGTGTGTAGCAAACCCAACCACGCTTTCCCCATCGTCCACCCAGAGGCTCCTTCCCTCCAGGGCCGAAACTCTGGTGCCTGAAAAAAGCACCCCCGAGCCAACGGTGTGGTGGAGCCGCATCAGTCCACAGGGGCTTTTCCTTCCCCAAAAGTGCTGCGTGTGGCTGTAACTGAGCCGACGGCGTCACCCCCCGAGGATTTGGGAACGTTGTTCTCGGGGCCAGGGCGGCAGCTGCCGAAGAGGCATTTCCTTGGGTTCCTGGGGGGCACGTTGGCACGTGGACCAAGTACCTCCCCCCTGCAATGACTGTAACCGTGTGAGTGTTCGCTGCGACCTGTGTGCTGCTGCTGCTCCTCCTGCTCCTTTTACTCCCCTCACACTTGTTTCTTGGCCTGCTTCAGAGCATTTGTGCCCAGTCTGGTGATAAGATGGCAGCATGTGTCACCCCACTCCATCATGCACCATAAAAAGGTCAGGCATTGTCATTAGTACTGAAGAGTCCCCTCTGCTGTCTCCCATGCCATGCCCTGCTCTTCTCCTCTTTCATGCTTTGACTTAACCCCTCCCTAGACCTCGCTGGGCTCTTAATGTCCTCTCTCCTCAGGTTTTAGCTGTTGTCTCCACTGCAACGTTGCTTTTTCTTCCCACCCTTCCCTTGTATTTCAGCTGCTGCTCAGCACCTGGCTTGAGGGATGGGCTGGGGGCTGGGGTCCACTGAAGTCTCAAGCATCATAAGATTTCACCCTTGCTTTGCCCTGGAAAAGGTGTTTCCTTCCAGACCACCTCCTTCCAACTCCTGGGCTTTATCTAAGGGCACCCAAGTTCCTGGATTTCCCTCCAAGTTCATCTCAACTTGCAATCATTGTCTCTGGGGGCCTCTGCCCCAAGGACATGGCTGGAGCATGCCTTGGTTGGTGCACAGGACAGTGACAATCTTTGCATTGCTGGATTGCTCCCCGCTAAACAGCATGGGGAAATAGTACATCTGCCACCCTCCCTAGCATTGCCCTCCATGGGCCTTTGAAGGGACGGTCCTGGGCTGCCATGGGGAGGGCAGACGGTGCTCCCGTGACTGGCTGGAGCTGCTGAGAAAGCTGAGGCGCTGATGCAAAAGCTGAGTACATGGCTGCTGTTCCTCTCCCCAGATTAGTATCCTGAGTCCAGGATCTGTCTCTTGAAACTTATCCTACGCACTCCCTGCCTTTCCTTCCCATGGGCTTTCCAGATGATGGGAAGCCAGCAGCTTTGCTTTTCCTTTTGCTGTAATCCCTTTCCACTCATTGTCCTTAGGACTGTCCCTCCAGTGCCTCTTTTCCGACTGGCGAAATAGCTTGTTCCAACCCAAACCCTTTCTGTACCTCCTAACAACTTCCTAAACATCTTTTCATCTCATCCTCTCTCCGCAGTGCCCATAATGTAGGGCCATGGAGAGAGTTCACATGGCAGCTCAACTGTTTCATCTGCCCTCTGCTACTCACCTCTGTTTACACCAAAAACCCCACTGCTCCTTATCCTTTACCCTTGCACTCCAACCCAAACTCTTCTTAGGGCTCTAAAAATTAGCCCTCCTCCTCAGCTCCCTTTCAGTGCTCCTGACCCCATCTTTCCATATTCTGTATTCCTTAAGGCAGGAAAGCTTTTCTTCCCACAAAACTCCCCCCTAACTCAAGTCTTTTTACATACTCCCTCCTTTTTGCCCTTTCCATCTATTTCTGTCTCACTTGCATTAATTCCCCTCTCTCTCAGAGCACCTAGTTTTGTTGTCCTAGAAAGACTTAGGCTGGCCTTTAAATGTGAATTAGGAATGGAAATGAAGCTGAATGCGGGGATCTCTGTTGCTGACCTCTGTCAAAGACAGTACTGGACCTTGGGTCTGATCCAACAGGCAGTTCTTTTGAAGGGGGATTTGGTGCAATATGCCACGGTACAATTATTAGAGATGTCTCTGGGTTTCCAGACAGGATGCAGCTTCTGTTTAAAGGGCAGTGCTTTGTTGTCTTTCTCATGCATTTTTTTTAGGTCAAGGTTTTCACAAGGGGCTGTGGTTTTGGGTGCCTTCAGAGTGGGGCTCGCAAGTTGGCCTGCTTAATGGACCCTGGTATCCAGACAGGCCATGCTCAATGGTTTCTGAAGAGCAGAGAGTCTGGGGTTTGCAGCATCCAAAAATGGAAATACCACAGATCACTGTCACCTTTGGAAAACCATGGCCTAACAGGCAATGGAAATAACCTCTCTCAATAACAGCTTCTTTATCCAGTACCCTAGATGTAAGAGATCTTGATACAAGGTATTTTTCCACTAAGAAGTGCACAAAATATTTGCAGTGCAAGGTGATCTTTCCCCCGCCACTTGTTGTTTATGAACTCAGGAGATGGATCAATTTAAGTGAAGAATCCATCAAGTCTCAGGAAGTTTCCTGTTGATTGCAGGCCCCTTATTTGGCGCAAACAAGCCGACTTATGAAAGAAACCAGAGCCCATCCAAGCAAAGGGTGGCTTCAAAACCAAGCAATGCCCAAGGTCCTAGTGCAAACCATAAAACAGGAAGGAAATTCTGCAAAACGCTGTATGAAAACGGGTTTTGTTCTGCTGGAAGCAGCTTCATCCCTGTGAGATTACTTGACAGCAAATGAGTAGCAGTTCCTCCCTCCCTTCCACCTCCCAGAGGCTGGACCTCCTTCGCCTTGCAGAAAGGAGCCTTCCCTCTCTGCTGTCTCTCAAACTGCCTGCCTCCACCTTTCTCCAAGGAGCAGCTTTATCCCCAGGGAACAGCACTATCTTCTTCCAGAGCTTCCCATTTCCTTCCATTTCAGATCCCACTCCCAGTCCCAAGGGCCCCCTCCCTGCCTGCCAACTGAACTCACAGGCCCTTGCATTCACTGCACCTATGGAGCACAGAAATAAAAGCTTTTCCATCCGCCCTGAGTGCCGTTCACTGCACAACTACAGCTCCCATGATGCAGCGAGTATGATGCATCCTCTTTCTCTGTGGAAATGCAGCCTCACATGATTACCCAGCGGCTGCAACACAGAGAAAGCCAGTCCCTCCTGAGATTTCCCCGAGGAAACAGAGGCAGGCGGGTCCCAGCTTGGAGATGCTGGGATTGCAAATGAGCTCCTCTGGCAGCAGAGACTCCAGGACTGCAGGAGACTGGTGACTTCAGAGAGGATTCGGCCAGGTCTCTCCAGCAGGCATCCTTTCCCCTGGTCCCCTACTCTCATATCTTCTCTTTCCTATGTTCCTCCCACCCACCCCACACCTTTCCTTGCCATCATTCTTTTTCCCTGAAGTCTCTCAGGTTTTTTTCCTCCTAGTTTTCCCTCTCACCAGTTCTCTTACTAACAGTTTCTGCCTTGCACCCGCTCAGTGAGCAAAGCCCCATGTGCAATCTGGGCCTGTGACGGCCCCATCCCTTTTGGTCTGCCCAGCGCTCTGCGGACTGCTCTGCAGCTGTGACTGACGGGATAAGCCGTGCTGCAGAAGTGACAGGCCTGATGCGTAGCATCTTGGTCTAAATACACACGAGTGCAACCATGTTTCCCAAGAGACTGATGCGTACCCTTTGGCTTTGCGGTGGTCGGTGCTCACATAACTGAGCCTTTTTTTTTTTTTTAATTTCAGTGGCCTCCCTTGGATGTGGGGCTGCTTTCCCACAGATGCTTGTGAGAGTGGAACTGGAGCAGTACTAATTCCTTGGCAGCAGTTGGATTACTGTTATCTCTCCCTGCAAAAAAATGCTGTACACAGTAGCAGCTGTGTGTGTGTGCATATACGTGCACCCTGCCTGGATGGCTGCTGATGCTGATGTGGGGTCCATGCAAACTGTGGCACTCCAGGTGTGCTAAGGAGTGGCAGAGGGGTGTGTCTGTGTGTGGCGGGGGCATGTATGTTTGTAGCTCTTTCTGAACTCAGCAGGTTTCAATTCCAAGCCAGGCTGAATGCTTTGAAGATTTCCCCAAACTTGTGTTAGCAATGAAGGATTCTTGTGACGTTTTGCAGACCAGTTGGGTTAGGCAGCCAAATATTTGGGATCCTGATTCTGAGATCACAGAGGTGTGAAGCGGGAACCCTTCAGTCGCTATCACTGGTGTTATGCTGGGTGGCAGTCAGAACGAGGCGCTCAGTTTTCACCTGAAGGTTTTTTAGTCTGTCCATCTGTGCTAGCAGGCTGGTTATTTCCTGAGGAAGGGCTTCACCGCTGCCCTTTGCACAAAGAGTGGCTTTTGTGGTGTCTTGGCTCACCCGCCACCGTCCTTGGCTGGAATCAGAGGCAGATGCTGCTGCAGAAGTGGACCCAGCATGTCAGCCCAGGTTTTTCTGAATTTCCCTGCCAGGCCGTGTTGGGTTTCTGGGTGAGAGTTTGCTGGCGTCCCTTCTGTGTGGGTTCAGGCTGATTTACTCATCCTTGTTACATGCATGTGGCTGTTGTCGATATAAACAGGGCAGCGTGCTGCCTGTCAAGCACTCAGAGTGGTTCTGTAAGGCTTTTGGATCAGAAGACAGGGGTATAGAGCAAAACTGCCTAGTCCAGTGGTTTCCAACCTTTTTTCATTTGCAGCCCCCTTGGAAATTTTGAATGGAGGTGCAGACCTGTGCGGATCCTTTAATTGCATGTGTGGGTATGCATAAACTTTTGGTTGATTGTAGTCATCTTTCATGGACCCCGTAGACACAGCCCATGGATCACAGGTTGAAAACCACTGGCCCAGACTGATTATGGAAGGTGTGTGTATTTGCTGTTTGGGCACCTGTGTAGCTACATATATGTACTGTGGTTGCTTTTAGATACCTTATTATCTCTCAGTAGCACATGGGAGCCCCAGTCAGCACTCAGTGCCTCATTGTGCTGGGCATTGTGAAGACAAATGACAAAGGAGAACATTGCCATCCCAGCAAAGACAAGCCAACTTAAATATTTTGGGGAGCAAAGACTGGGAGGTGGGTAGATCTGAGGATGTGTAATAGCCACAGCCATGGTGGGAGGAATCGGCATAACGGTGACAAAAATCAGTGCAGCGGCCATGAGTCTTGTGGTCAGGGCTGAGGACGTGTATGTATTGGGTGCTCACAGAATGGGTGTTAAGGATCCCAGCACTTCCCTGAGAACGTGCTGTGCGGAGCAGTTCTGAGTTGCCAGAATAATGGGTGGCACAGCCAGGATGGGGACGCATCAGGCTATGACCGGGTGGAAAGGTGGGTGCTGTGTGCCAGTCTTTCAGCAAAATCACACTGCCTGGAGTGCATAAGCACAATACTGTTCATAGACATGCAGAATTTCCACGTGCATCCACCCAGGATTGCAATAGTGTTTCTGAACGTGCATATTGTGTGTTGGCTGCCTGTGTAGGTAGTTTGGCATTATGCGTGTTGATTTGTGGGCTCTCAGACACTGGTAACTTATATTTTGGGGTTTTGTGTGCGCGCTGCATATTAGATGACACAGCTCGCTCGCTGTATCTAGTGCCTTGCAGGGTGCGTGTATGTGGTCTGTGAACTGTGCATGAGTGCCCTGCAAGTCTGTGCGTACAGTACAGCAGAGCTGTGCATTATTTACCGGTGCCCCATAGTCTGTGCTTGCTGTACAGTCGTGCCCCATACGTGCACGCATAGTGAAGTGCTGTGCTGGCCATGTATGTGAGAGAGAGAATAAGTGCCTTTAGGAAGTGATGTTTCTGGCTGTCAGACACTTCAACTGGCCTGACCCTGCAGCACTTTCTCCCGTCCCTCCTGCTAGGATCGTTTGTCTGCCAGGACCAGAGCATTGTGGCCAGTTGCAGGCCTCGACTCCCAGGCTGGCCACCTAATAGAATCCAGATTGATTTACTATAATAAAGTAGGCCAAAAAGGAAAACTGCAGTAACGGAGAACGGAGAAGCTGTCCCTGCTGGGCAGGAAACCTTGAATGATGAATGGGGCTGTATGAAGTCATCCTGCTCCTCCAATCAGGCAGCCGGTCTCAGAAAGGCAGGGGCCTCTGCAGATGCAGCTGCCTTTCGACACTGGTACAAATTTACCTTAGATGATGATTTGATATTTTCAGGCTCAGAGCTGAGAGTGGGAACCAGAGTTCCCAGATTAGGCCTAATAATTTCTGAGTGTTGTTTTGAGGTGAGTGTTTTCAGAAGGGTGTGGATGACCAAACCTCGATTGCTTTATTCCCCCCCACCCTCTGCACCCGTAAATCTCTCTCTAGTTTATCCCTGCACCATCTCTCCTCCACCTGTCTGGCTTTCCCCCTGCACTTATTCATACCTTTCTCTTCAGAAGCTACCTGCTCCCTCCCTGCACCCCTCTTCTTTGTCAGCCATCGGTCCCCCTGCTGCACCCATGCACTGTCTAGCACCCATTTGCTTTTGCCTTCCCCCCAGGTATCCTAGGTTCTTTTGGGGAGGTTTCTGGTGTTGCGTCTCCTTCCCATAGAGCGAAGAGGAAGGCAGCTGGCCTGCCCTCTCCCCAAAGCAGCTCAGACTGCAGAGGAAGATGGGAGGATGCTGTCTTCCTCAGCATCACGGGTTGGGTGGGGTGGGAGGGAACAGAAGAATGGATCAAATCTTGTGCCTTCCTCTAGCCAAGAGTCGAAACCTGGACAGTGACAAGGAAGTCAGCCCCCAGGGCACTTGTGCCTCCTCCCCCCATGTGGGAGCAGCTTGGAAGGCCTGGGGCTAATCCTTAACTGGCTTTTGTTGGATTCTCATTCCCCTGTCAAATTGTTTGTCTTCTCCTCCTCCTCATCTTTGACTTCCCCCCCATCCCTTTCTTCTCCCCCCCCTGCGTAAGTGGCTTCGCTTGGCAACTTCTTTTTTCACTCATCCTTTTACTTCCTCCCTCCCGAGCCTAGATTGCCAGGGGCTGTGTTAGCGCCAGGGACCAACAGTAAGGGGGATCCGGTCTGCAGGAGGAAGTCGCATTATACCCTTCATGTGTTGCTTTCCTTTGAGGTCTGACTTCAGCACCCTCCTGCCCTAGAGAGGTCATGCTCCAGTCTAGGCCATTGCAGGGATGGGCTGGCTGCTGGCTGCTGTTGCACTTGCGTTTCCTTTGTCTGCCCCTCATAGGAAAGGCAGGGATTAGCTGGGATGCATCATTTTCTGCTGGCTAAAGGCAGCTATGCTGTAGTATACCTAAGCAAAGCTAGAGGGCACGGCAGAGGCAGGATTCCCATCCCCGTGAAACCAACTGGCGCGTCAGAAATGGCTTTCAGCTTTTTGATTTGTTTTTTTCGGAGGGCCTCAGAGGAACTTGCAGCAGGGAAGTGAGCAAGTCAGTGGAGATTCTGGGATGCAGGGCCTCCTGCGTCCCTGCAGCATGCTGCCTGCAGTAGCTGCTTTTGCCAGGTTGTAGGTGCTGCTTTCCTGATCGGAAATGAGCTGAAAGTGCGGGACTGTGGCTGGATAGTTTGGGCTGGGTTTGCAAGGCAGAAATGAGAGGTGGATGCTGTGCATTGTTCCAGCATGGTTGCGACTAGGGGTGCATGTATACATCTGGCCACTGGACTGTGGCATATCTCGGGTCAGTGCCCGCAATCGCCCCAGCTGCAGCTTTTTCACAGCACCGGCCTACCAGTATTGTGAACCCCACGGTGGAACTGGCCCACGTGTCTGCAGCTTTTTGCTTTTTGTAGAACCAGTGATTAAGCTCTGGAGGCACCATAAAATTGAACACGATCCCCATTACCCCGTTGGCTTACCTATTGTCCATCATTGTTGCTCTTCAGTGACAGTCGGCTCACCTGGGACTCAGGCTGTCTGTCCTTAGTATTGGAATTACTGTCACGAATGTTCGAGGCCAAGGACTTTGGGCCACTTTCTGAAATTTGCTGGCATTGGAATAAACCTGTCTTCAATTAGGGCTGGTTTTCCTGAAAAAAAATACCCCCAAGCTTTTCTACACTGAACAAGGGCCTTTTAAAAAAAATCTGAAGATATAGTGCAATGATTTTTGTTTGGGGGTAATTTGTCCTGACACTTTTATCAAACCCAGAGGTGCAGAGGTGTACGCAGAGAGCCTGGTGATGTTTTTGTGAAAAAAAAATTAAGTGAAAAATGGCCCAGTGCTGAGCACAAAGACCTCTGAAACTTGCTTTTTCAGCCAGTGCTAGCTTCAACAGAGACATTCTGGATTTTCCCCAGGGTAAATAACAGTGAGTCTTTCCCATATACCTTGTCAAAGAAGAGAGTCCTAAGTAACCGTATGCTATTTGTTGCGTTTTTCACTTCCTGTTTTCAGTCTCTGTCTCCTATTATTGCTTGTTTGGAGTCTTCAGAAGGATGATACTTACTTTCTGTAAATCCTTTCAGTCCAGTTTCTCCAGGGCCTCGCAGAAAATTCATGAGAAAAGGCTAGTGGGTTTATTCTCTCAGCCTGAGCACTGAGATCATCAATGAGATGAAGCAGCAGGACATTAATTGTTGCTACAATTTCTCTCCTTTGTACGTGCACTGTCCTTCCTCTCTGCTAGTTATGACATCTCAGGGGTTGGCAGCTCCTTAATGTTCCCATAAGCAAGTCCCTATTTCATTCCCAGTGGGTTTGGCCAGTACTCCTGGAAGAAGCTGAGCCTTACTCTTCTGTGCTATCATTTTACAGTGCAATGATATTGTGCTGCAGCAAGACGGGCAGCTTGTTGTGACTTCCCACCATTGTACCATGGCATTTTTCTATGAATGTATAGCATTAAAAGTGGCGGCCTTACTCAACCTGTCCCTGCTGCTAAAGGAGAGATGGGAAGTAGTTCATTTGGCACAACACAAAGAAAACCAGCCCCAGCGTGAGGCTGGGATTCTCCAGCTAAGGGACAGCGAGGCGAGGAGGGAATTGGGTCCTAGGTAAAAGTGACCCACAATGAACGAGGGACAATACAAATCGGAGAGCTGCCTTGCAATCCTCTGATGCTGAAGACAAAGTGCTTGTTCTCTGTACTCATTGGGAATATCCTAGGAGAAACTGTGGGGGAAGGGGAGTTAATTAAACACCTGATATACTTGTTCCATCTGGCAGGAGATGTGTTTTCCTCTGTTATGAACTGTAATTAGAATGATGAATGAAGCCAGAAAAGATGCCCATTTACTGTATCTCAGAGCTTTGGTTTAAAGATTGTTTATTTCCATGGCTTTTATTAGCCAGCAGCTGCTCAGACTAGGATTGAGGTGTGTGTGTGTGTGCGTGTGTGTGCGTGTGTGTGTGTGTGTGGGGCGGGGGGAGAGACAGCATGTCAGGGAGTGTGTGTGTGTGTGTGTGTGTGTGTGTGGGGCGGGGGGAGAGACAGCATGTCAGGGATTTTAATTAAACCTAAACTGTGAACCGTTGTTTGGAAAAACACAATTGGAATATATTTGGGAATTTTTTTTTAAACAAAACATTATTTTATCAAACAAAATTCAGCTGCAATGGAGAGTACAATTACTTTCAAGTGGATTTGATTTCCATGCTGGCTTCTAGACTGCCGGGATGCTACGAGGAGAGGCGGTTCAGGGGAAGGGTAACACAGGAGAGGCCCAGGCTTAACTCTTCATTATCTGTTACTCACACCTGTATAAAGTAAGTGTGAAGCCCTACCCAGCCTGAACGGTAGCGTCTCACACTTGCTTCATCCAAGGCACCGGTCAAGAATGAACTAGGCCCACCGTCCCTGCAAGAATTCTAGTCTAGTTTGACAGGAACAGAAAGTCTTGAGAGTTTGTGGGCGTGATTCAGAAAAGCATCGAGACTTACATGAGCAGCTTCTGCCTGCTGTAATCTCTAGGCCGGGCTCTGGTTTCAGAAAAAAAATGATTATGGTTTTATTGTTGTTATTTATTTAGTTATTCATTCATTTATTTCTCTTGTTTTTAATATTTGAATGTGGCTTTGCTTCTTGGGTCTGTCTGAGAGTAGAAACTGAAAAAGTTTTGAACTCTGAATATCTTGCTCAGTTTTTCTTGAAGTTCCTGAAAATTTTGCCTAAGAAAAGACCTGTGGATGTGACCCCTTGCTACTTATTATTTACACTTTATTTCATAGACATTTGGGCTGGAAGGTAGCTTGGGAGATCATCAGGTCCAACCCCCTGCTCAAGGGGCAGGAAGTCAACTAGGGTCAAAGGATCCCAGCAAGATAGATGTCCAAATGTTTCTGAAAAGTGTCCCGAGTAGGTGCTTGCACCACCACTGGGGCAAGTCTGTTCTAGGCTTGGGGGCTCAGACAGGAAAGAAGTTTTTCCTTATGTCCAGCCTAAAATGGTCGTGGAGGAGTTTGTACCATTGTGGTGCATCCCTTGTGGTGTTTTGGTGAACAGGTGTACACAGTCCTTCACATGTACACAGTCCTTTATGAGGTCCTTCCCCAAAGGACCTACTGCCTGGACTGCCTCCAAGAGCTTGATGAATGGGTTTCTTAGGCTGAAGGAAGCATTGTAATCAATAAAGTGGCCATCCTACCCCTCACCAGCCAGTAAAGTTTACCCATCAGTGGAAAGACATGTTTACTTTGGGAACATAGATCAAATACAAATGGATGCACATGCACCAGGTTTGAATGCCAGGGCTGGAAGGAGATTGAGTCAAGGAGGCTTTGTGTGAGAAAGCTTTGGAGGAACAGAAGAGGTGGCGTGCTGAACAGTGGCGAAGTGTGGGAATAAGGCACAACACAGGAAAGGCTGTGAAGCCACGAGTGGGACACAAGCGTGTGACAATGTGACCAGGGATGAATGTTAAGGTAAGTGCAGGAGGAGTAGGAGGAAATGGGAACAGATGTAGGGAGCAGTGAGCCATGTCAGCCTTTCAAGGTGAAAACAAGGTACTTGAGTTGGATGTAGAAAAAGAGCAGGCTGTCAGCGAAGCGATGCTGGGACTGGGGGACGCTGTGTGAGCAAAAGGTGACTTTAGTGCATGTTTGTCTGAGGAGAGACAGCCTTCTGGGGAGGACCAGGAGAAGATCTCTTCTTAACATGTGCACAGCCTGGTTGTGGTGATCAGCAGGGATCCTGGTTTTCCCTGATAAAAATAACCAAACCAAACCAATTTTTGGATTAAAACAATCCAAAATCCACATTTTTCTGTGATTAAAATGAAATACTGCTATGTAGCTATCCATATGTTAGTGGCGTTTCATTTTAATCACAGAACAATCTGTTTTTTGGGTTACTTTTTGTAATCTGAAAATTTTTTTTTAATCAGAGAAAACCAGGATCCCTGGTTTTTTCTTTACTGGCAGAAAAAGGGATGTTCTCCAAAGGGATTTGAACCTCCAGATGTTTTATATGTGCCACAGCTGGAGTGTATGGATCCAGAATGGGTTATATTGGGAGAGACACGATGGAGAAAAGTTTGTAATGTGAGGATTTCCTGACCATTACAACTCACTGGAAAACATTGTTTGGGGGGGGGGAGTTTCTTACTAGGTTTTTATTTGTCAATGAAAACAAAGCAAAAGCTTAAACATACCAATGTATTGGTTAATGTATTTTAGCCTTCTTACATCTAAAACTTCCTTTCAATAGCAAATGAAAACTATGAACAATTTTGTTTTGGTCAGAAAGGATTTTTTTTATCAGATGTTTTTAACATGTTTATTGATGTGCTGCATTATTTATCTGGCTGTTTACACAATCCAGATCCACGCGGTGTTGAAGCTCATTGCAGGGGTGTAGGTTGTGGCCGTGTTGGTCTAAGGACGCAGGCAGACAAAGTTCTTTGGGTCAGTCTGATATCTTTTATTAGAGTGAATGCATTTACCTGGCAGTGTTCAAAAGGGCTGGTGGGGGAGTAGTATGATCTCGGCTTTGCAGGTGAGAACCAAGTCACAGAGGGATTTGGTCACTGGGCCAGCACCAAAACAGAAGCAGCCAGAGTCTGATCTCCTGAACCCCAGCGCTATATTTAAGCCAACAGACCATCCTTCCTTTCCCTTTGTTTGAAGCACCGGGGAGGTGTTCAGGACACAGTAGTTGATAATCTCACTAGAATCCACCTTTCGTGGAGTTTTTTTTAAGGTTTGCCTCCAATGATTCATCACTCAATGGAGGCAGATGGAGTTGCCATGCCTGGGCCACCCCCCTCCAAGCCGGGGCAGTGCTGTTAGCAGGTTTGAGTATTTAATGCTGCTTTATTTTTTTCTGCTGCTGTGGGCATGGCCGGGGGAGAGGGGGAGCAGAGAGGACAGGCCTTGCCTTGCTGACTTAGCTGACAGGGATGGACAGGGCAATTGAAGTGCAGAGCTGGGACTGTAACGAAGAGTGACAGTGGGAGTCACCTGATGGGGAGCTGCCACTGATGATTGGCCATCTGCAGCCCTCTCCCCCAGCTCCCTCTGCAAGGATGCCAGAATGCAAATCCTGGCTGAACTGCAAGCGAGACATGGTTAATCCTGCTGGAGTCTGCTGCTTCCTCAGATGCTATCTGCTGCCCTGCCCCTCGGTTTAGCTCTCCCTTGGTTATTTCATGACCAAACTGCAGGTTCAGCCCCTGGTGTCTCCCTCACCTGAGCTTTCATTTCCAACTGTGTGACTCTGCAGCACCGGTCTGTCCCAGATTTGCCAGGCTTGCAGGTCTCCTGACCCATTTTACAGCATTGCAGTTTGCCTCTCACCAGGCCGCCGGCTTACAGCATCCCAACTTGGGGAAGCAGTTTAGAAACCAAGATGGGCCAGGCCTGTGCATCGCCAGAGGGGCTAGATCCTGGCATGTGTAGGTGGGCAGAGGAAAGGGGGGAACTCGCTCTTTCTACTGTTTGTGAAAACACCCATTTGCCCAATGTTATTAATAAATGTACCCATGCTTTTTGCATAGCACTAGACAGCGAGGCCAGCCATGAAGTCTGGTTCAGAACCAGCTGCCCCCTAAGTTGTGGGATGTTTGGAGTCAAAGAGTTCAGTTCATGTCCATATATGCTTGGTGTTAGGCCCAGTCCTACTGGGTGCTGGGCACCCTCAGTTTATGCAGCAGTCCGTGGAAGCTAAGAAGGCTCAGCACCCTACAGGACTGGGCCCTTTTAGCAGTTCCTTTAACCTGAAGCAAGTACTGGGACATTCCCTGTTGACTGATGCAAAACGGACGCTTCCTCTTCCCTAGACATTGCTCAGCCTTTTTACGTAAAGCTAGCACTGAGCTGAACTTTACCATCTGCCTCATCCCCCCAGATAGATGTTTTATTGTGGGTTGAAAAACTTCTGAAAAACTTGCCTCTTTTTTTTTTTGTTATTTTATTCCTGGCAGTCACTATTCATTCCTCCCCCGCAGCTTCAGTCTGGGCATGAAGTTACCGGAAACACTGCAACACATGGTGTCCCAGCCTGACCGTAAACCATTTAGAAAAGGTCCGGCCCATCTGAACAAAGATGGCATTTGGATCCTTTGGCGGGATAGTCCTTGTTACATAAGGGGATGGAGGCTCCCCATACTGGCCGCTTCTGCAGAAAGGACATCCAACTATTCCCTCTTTGCGCTCTCCCACCTGATTATCAGCAGCGTTGTCTCAGGTAGAGAGGCTGGCTGACTCCCCGGGCCCGTTCAGAACAGAAATCTTGACCAGGACTTTCTTTCGCTGGGGAGCGGGCAGAGCAACGGGAGGATGTTTCCAGAGATGCTGGCACATCCCATCCGTTGCTTTTTAGGTGTGTGGTTCTCTACGAAACACCTCCTTTGCTATTGCCAGCTGGGACTAAGATGTCTCTGGGAAGCATTTGGAAGGAGTTAGATCCTCTGGAAGGAGTTAGACCCTCTTGCTTTATTTTCAACCCTCCACTATCTTTTTTCTGAGCCTGCAGAAAGCAGCCAGGCTAGAAAGCCCTTAAGAAATCTCAAACTTAGGCAGACCAATGGGAGGATGCTTCCAGAGATGCTGGCGGAGGTCAGCACATCCCATCCAGTGCTTTTAGGTGCATGGTTCTCTACGAAACACCTCCTTTGCTGTTGCCAGCGGTGACTAAGATGCTGCTGGGAAACATTTGGAAGGAGTTAGACCCTCTTGCTTTCTTTTCACTGAACTCAGCCTACCACTATCATTTTTCTGAGCCTGCACCAGGCTAGAAAGCCCTTAAGAAACCTTAAGACACAGCAGGCACAGCAATGGGAGGATGTTTCCAGAGATGCTGACGGAAGTCTGCTCGTCCCATCTGGTGCTTTTGGGGTGCGTGGCTCCCTACAAAACACCTTTGCTATTACCAGCCGGGACTAAGATGCCGCTGGGAAACATTTGGAAGGAGCGAGACCCTCTGGAAGGAGTTAGACCCTCTTGCTTTCTTTTCACTGAACTCAGCCCTCCACTATCATTTTTCTGAGCCTACACCAGGCTAGAAAGCCTTTAAGAAACCTTAAACTCAGGCACAGCAATGGGAGGATGCTTCCAGAGAGGCCAGCACGTCCTATCCGGTGCTTTTGGGGTGCATGGCTCCCTGCAAAACACCTCCTTTGCTATTGCCAGCGGGGACTGAGATGCGGCTGGGAAGCATTTGGAAGGAGTTAAACCCTCTAGCTTTATTCCCCCCCTCCCCCGGCGTGTTTCCTCGTTGCCTGCAGACAGCAGAGCCCTTCCGAAACCTGCAACTCGGAGTTTGCCGGCTTGCCCGGGGGTGTTTGGGGCTGAGAGGCGGGCGGGGAAGCCGGCTCCTCCCCGCTCCCCTGGCGCCCGTCCCGGCGGGGAGCGCCCGCCCTGCGCTGCCCTCGCCCTGCGGGGCGGTGCGGGGCGCCGCGGCCCCTGGCTGCGCTGGTGCAGCGGGCGTGGGGCCGGCGGGCGGCGGGGAGGCGACCCGGCCCGGCCCGGGCTCTCGCACTATGTGCTGGGACCTGCGGAGCTGGCCGCGCGCTGGTCCTGGCTGTCCTCATGAAAGGCTTCAAGCTCGCCTGGTAAGCGGCGGGGACGGGATGGGGACGGGGAGGGGGAGCCCCGCGCACTGCAGCATCCCCGACCCGGCAGGCTGGGGCTGGGGCACGGGCGGGGACGGGGACGGGGACGGGGACGGGGAAGGAGGTGTCGCTCTTCCCCGGGCTGGGCTAAGGGGGCAGTGTGCTGCTGTCGGCTCACCAGCGCAGCCCGATGCCTGCCTCCCCCCTTCCCTCGCTGCCCGCCACGGCATCACACTGTTCTCCCTCCTTAGACAGAAGCGCCGGCTACTTGTGGGGTACCCAGATGCTTTACCAGTTAACTAACCCCCCCCAAAAACCCCTTTTAATCAATAGTCTTATTGACTTGTTTTTTTTTTTTTCATGCTGCAATGTGCAGGGTAAATCAGAGCGAGGGGGTTAGACTCAAGGCCAGGATACAGATTTCCTTTGCTCTCTAGTGTTTGATCAGGCCTGCCGGGTTAGAGTCAAGCCTTGAAATTTGCAGAGGAAAAAAAAAGTGTTAGCAGGAGGGAGCTCGGCACTTTTCATACGGAAGAACCGGAGCTTTGGATTGCAGCATTTATGAAGCGGCGCCTTCAGGCAAGGAGCAGACTAGTGCCCCTTTCGGTCCTCCGTGCCTAAGAGTCACTGATTCCAATTACAGATGGTATTGGTGGGGTTACTGCAGATTTCCTTATGGAGCAGTTTTCCGAAAGGCACATGATTTCTTTCTGCGCCAGGAAGAGCAACAGCACAGGGACAGAACGCTGTAAGCGATAGCAGCCTTTTCTGACTGTGAGGATGTAGACTCGCTGTTGGTCATTTGTAGGACAAAACCAGTGTTTCCCAGGGTCGCGCGGTTTCATACAGCTCGTTAGGAGGAGATGTTGCACCAACAAGGCGGCGCGCGCATAGGCCGCCACGTTGGGGCCCTCGCACCTTGATGTAGTGAGAAAATACAACCGCATCTCAGCACCACCTTCTCAAAGTGAAACAGTATAATAGTGCAGCATCATTATACCAATAACACATCGTGACTGATATGTCACAGTCTAGCATCACCGCACTATAGATCGTGCAGTTGTTGTGCAAAGTTATTGTGTTGCCTCAGGACCTAGCGATTATCTTGATGCTGGCATTGCAAAACAGATGCTATAAAGTATCATGACAATGTTATTAGACTGTGTTATTACTTGATGAGCGTTCATCATAATAAAATAGTGTAACATGATGACATCACAAAATGATACAACCTCCGATATCAAAGTGCATTACTGTCATGTTGCAACTGAAATTCCCGGCAGGATCCAGTATTGTGATGTCCTGGGACAGCTGCATATTGTGGCATAGCATCCAGTATTGCAAGGCTATAAAGCAGTATTATAATGTCACAACCTATTGAATTTTCATCAAGTAATTTTGCACCATCACAGCGCATCATTCTGGATTCATAATTCCCTGATTTCTTCCTGATAGTAAGCAGTCAGAGCCCAGTTCATTGCTCCGTTGAAATTGTGGAACTTCCTTCACGTCGTAGTTGGGCTTCGGACTCAAAGTGCAGAAGAGGGAGGAACTAGCAACTCCCTTCGCACTTTTCTGTTGGAGCTCTTTGATAGGTCCTATGTCAGGGGTGGGCAAAATGCGACCCACAGGCCGGATGTGGCCCGCCAGGCCATTGTATCCGGCCTGCGGGTCCCTAAAAAATTTAGAAAATTAATATTTATCTGCCCGGGGCTGCCTGTCACTTAGCCTTCGATGGTGTGTCAAAACTCAGCAAGCAGCCCTCCGCCCAAAATAATTGCCTGCCCCTGGCCTATGTGGTGAGATCTGGGGAGATGGTGGTCCAAAGCAGAGCAGATGCAATTAGAGACTGTGCTAATTTAGGTCTGTCCTACAAAAGCAGATACAGCGGCTGTCTCTGGCAACCAGAGGCCACCTGCTAGAGCTGGCTCTCTCCTCCCCTTTATCCCTAGTCCTAAGAGGGGTGCTGGGAATAGCTCCTGGTTTTGTTTCTGTTCTTTTTCCAGTTCCCCTTTCTGGTTATTGATCAGGATGTTCCTGGAGGATCAGCAGATTCTGCTCTGGGGAACCAGTAAGAAAAAGGCAGGCCAAAGAGTTCAACTTAACTCCCCCATCTCTCTTCTCCAGTGTCCCTGTGCAAGGAAGAAGCGAGCAGTGTTCTAGGAATCTGCACAAAAGGCTTATTATCCATCTGTGGAAGTGGGGCAAGTCTCGAGGTCTAGGTAGGGTTATAAAATAGCAAAACTAACATTAGCAACTGCTTGATCCTCAGGAGATGAGGTTTTAATATTAGGCAGTATCAGTTCTGTATGCTCTGAGGCTGCTCATTTGAGAATCGCTTTGCATCCATGCCATGCACGTGACAGCTCCCCTGTTCCTTGATTTTCCTTTCCCCCCTACCCCAGGGCCCGCTATGCTCCATGGGGAAGATGGGGAGCGGCACCTGAACATTGCATCAGCCGCATGTGACTTTGCTCCTAAAAAATCAAATCAATGCAACTTCTTTGAAGTCAGAAATAATTGGATAGCAAGAGTGAAGCAGAGGAGATGCATTCAGCTCTCAGCTAGCACAGGTGCAAATCTATATTTGCCCTGCTGTAACAGTTGAATTTTGGCTGTGTGTCCAGGATTCTCTGCATTTACCTTGTGGTTACATAGATTAACAGCAGAGTCCTTCATAATGTCCAATTCTGTCTGGATATTTTAGAGATTTAAGAGCTACTCAAAATGCAGTGGAAATGAACTGCGTTCAGTTACATGTGGGAATAAAAGTTCAATTGAAAATTAAACTTTTTCTTAATTTTGTTGAAGAGGCCTTACAAAGTAGTTCAGTTAAAATGACATGATGTTTGGTAGAGTTTTCCCTCTTATTAATGGTTCAAGGGTTACACTTCAATGTTCTTCTTTTCCTTATATTCAGTAACTCTCCTGTCTCCACCCCACACCCGCTTACCCTTTTGAAATAAAAAACAGTGATGATAGCTCTCTGATTTAAACTGATCAAAATAGCCCCGCAGATGTACAGCTTGCAACATGATTCAGTTACATTTTGGGCAAGATTTTTGTGTGTTGTTTTTTTTTTTAATTCTCTGGATTTATATGTTTTATTATTTAACTTTTGGAACCTAAACTTTCCAACTGGACCATTGACAATATTATAGGAAAAGAGTGCGGTGTATTCTGTAGCAGGTCAAATGTCCTCCTATGTGACCAGAACTTGCACAAGATATGTTTGATTTAAGTTGACTGACTCTGTATCTATAAATGCTTTACATTTCCTTCCATTAACAATTTTTGCTGACCAGTATCTCGTAAACCCAGCGTGTAAATGGTTATGTGTTACAGTGAGGTCAAGTTACCAGCAAGCTTTGTGCTAGTTTCCCTGTGTTTTTTGGCCGTGGGATATAGTGATGACTCTTCAACATTTTCTTGGAACGCTTTCATCCCCTGGTTCAAAGCACTTTGAGCAGGTGAAGTGGCCTTGCTATCTCCTTTTTAGCCAAAAGGGAACTGATGAATAGAGAGGCTGGAAGGGCCTGATTGCAAAACCTTGCAAGTCAATAAAAAAAATTTGCATTAACTTTCATTTGACATTGGTCACACGTTAAGGACTTGTCTGTGGCTTCACAGTAGCAAATCAGTGGCTAACAAGGAGCAGAAGCAAAGGCTCCAGACTGTCATGTTCTGTGTGTTGGACCATATGATGCTTCTTCTGAGTCAAGACTGCTGTTCATGCTACCCATAAAATACTGATAAAATGACAACTGTGGTAAGACTGTTAGCTATATATGCGAACTGTTTGGAGAGAACCTGATGAAAGTGTGATGTGAACCTGGGCCTGAGAAGTGGGTTGCTGTGAGCTGAGAGGGTGTGTTTGGTGGAAACCATGCAAAAATTTATTGCAGTTCTTGCCTTCTGCAGAAGTCATGTCCCCATCTGTGTGTTGGCCGGATTTTGACCTTAAACCGGACAACAATTCAGCCTTTTCTTCTCTTCTGTGTGCACGCATACTAAGTATTGCTCAACTAAAGCATGAGACAGCCTGGACCCCTTTGAAGCCAGGAAAACAAAGTTTCCCTGATCCCTGCAGTCTGGACACTCCAGTTCTGCAAAGCTCCACTTGCAACATCCCTGTAGCTCTTCCTTCAGATCTGTGCTTGGGCTGCAAAGTATTTTGGCTAAATGCATTCCAGTTTCTTGTGGCAGTCCAAAATTATATTGGATTTTTTCATCAAGTGGCAAAGTCCCCTTGCTCTGTACAGTCTTTCAGCCATCTTGGAAATGTCAAATGAAGGGCAGCTGTTTAGAAGAGGGGCTGGCAGTTTATCAGCCTTGATTCTACAGGGACCTAAGAAAAGATGATGTTGGATCTTAGAGAAAACTCTTGCTGTGCCTTTACTTCATGAGACAAGGAAGTGCAGAGAGACAGGGAAGCAGTCACCTGGAGGTAACAGGTATAATTCGCTAAGTGGCAGTTTTCCTTTTGGGTGCTTAATTGTGGAACTAGCAGAAGTGCTGTCCACCTTGCAGAGGGGTGGGAAGAAGATAGGGTACAGAGCTGGAAGCCAGGAGATGGGTTTTAGGTCTTTCTATATCACTAATCCGCTTTGTTGGACTCTGCCTCAGTTTTTCCATCTGTAAAATGAGGCTCAACATATCTGCTCTTTGAGTTTCAGTGATGAAATGTGCCAGAGGGGCGCAAGTCTCCGATGACGGAGATCTCTTTTTCCAAGCTCAAAAATATTTAAGTGCATGATTCACGTGAAGCTCCCAAACTGGTGGTGGAAGCACTGACATATTTAAAAATACCGCTGCTTCAGAGCCGACGCATTCAGCGAATTGTTGGACCACGCTCTATAAGAGCGAAATGTTGTTAAAATGGTCATTAAGGATCCTTTGACACCTTCTGCAAGAATCCTGCCAGTGCAAATTCCTCCTGAAGTTTGATTTGGATAAATGCAGTATTCTTCGTCACACGCAAGTGTATGTAAATGGTTGTTTAGAGATGACATGGCTTATTAAACAACTGCTGTGCCTACCCCAGAGCCTTTCAGTTGTGTGGTGACAGAGTCCTTACACAGCATGCCTGTGATTTCCTGTCTGCAGGTGGAAAATGCTATATAATGGCAAAGCATTCATTTATGTCATTGTTAGATGTTTTTTATTATGTCCAATAGCTTTACTCTTCAGCATTTTGTAGAGGTCACTTATATCAGTCAATACACGCCCAAAACAGTGGCAGACACGTATAAGGCATCTGGGAACTCTGGAGTGGGCAGTCTCAAAGAACAGGGGAGAGATGCTGTGTAGCCTGGGTACCTTTTTTCCCCCTCCTGTAACTCCTCTGTGTTTTTCCAAGACCAGAGGCCATGTGCCACATATAAGGGACTAGACTGTTTTCTAGGCTCCTTCCTTTCCAGTCTTTTCCTTTTGGCCAGATTTGGTGCCACGCTAGTGACCGCACACAGCATCTTCCAGCTGTCTGTGGCTTATTCTCCAGAGACATTTTTCTTGCACATGGCTGGCTAGATTCATTGGAAACTGATTCTCTGCTGCCTTTCAGGATGAATGTAAAGCAGGTGGGGAACATTGCCTTTCTGATTTCAACATAAATGCTCCTCCCACCCTGCCCATATGTCAAGGGAGCACAGTCAGAGGGTGGGCTTCCCCCCCATCCCCCAATTTCAAACCAATTTGAGCACTGGGTTTGAAGCGTTTATATTCTGCTTAAGAGAATTTGCTAGATAGAAGCAGTGAAATCTCAGTCTGGAAAATGGTCAAGTGAAATAGAGATGGGGGTGTACGCAGGAGAAGCAGAGCTTTAGGAAAGAAAAAATCCACTGAAAAAATAAATATACCCAACAGAGCACTGAATTATGCCATTCCTGCTTTTCGGGTGGCTTACCCCCCTCTGAAATAGGGACGAGAGATCTTTGTTTTACTAGCTTTATTCATTGAATTGAAACAACAGCTAACAACCACCATTTTAAATGACAAGGGAATAATTGGGCAAAGTCTAAGAATTCGGGAAAAATAGTTCACAAGGTTTTACCCGTCCCTAGCGTAGGTGGGGGTGGTGGTGACACATCCAGTGCTATGAATAAAGAGGCATGCATTGAAAGGAGAGGCGTTGTGGAAGATGAGAGCTGTGGTGCGAATGCCTTTCAGACCCTTTAGGGGAAAAAAGCTGAGCTGGAGAGGAGTGTAGGTTGTAGCCGGGTTGGTCTAAGGACATAAGCAGGCAAGGATCTTTGGGTGAATCTGATATCTTTCATTAGACCAACTGAAATAGCTGGAATTTATCTTTAGCAAGCTTTCAGGTGTAAATGCCCTTTGTCTGGGTGCAGAAGTCTCTGCAATTGGTGTGGGGGATTTTCAAGGAGTGCCCTCCATTGGCGACAAGGTCACTAAAAACTGGGATTTGGTTTCTTACAGCCATTAGGAAATAGCAGAGCCACTCAGTGGCCATTGATCAAGTGTCCATCCTTGATGCAAGAGGCAAACTGAGCTGTCTGTGTGTCCCTGTTAAAGACTGTGTCCGTTGGTCAGGGTAGAAAAATGTTGACAGATGAACTGTAGAAACTCAAGAGTTTCTAGGGTTCTGCTGTTTGTGCGCAGAAGCACCCAGAGGGCCCAGTGGAGATAAGGTCCTCATCGTGCCAGGAGGTTTGTATAAACATATTAAGAGACAATCCCTGCCCTGAAGAGCTTACAGCCTAAATTGGCGAGTCAGACAAAGGGTGGAAGAAAGGAAGCTGTATTATCCCTGCCTTGCAGATGAGGCACGGAGAGATTTAAGGCTTGTCTACACTTAATAAAGCTTGCTGGAATAGGTGCACCAGTAGAGCTGTAGTAGCAAGTGTACAACTTATATATCCAATGTCTGTCAGGAACATGTTGGTACCTGGGTGCTGTGTTGCTCTCAAGTAGTGTCATCAGAATATCCAGTAGGGAAAATGTTGGCAGGGGCAGTGTTGGTGAGCAGTTATTGCTCTTATCAGGTGTTGCTGCAAAGGCAGCAGAAAAGTTCTCTAGCTGGTGTAGCTTACATCTGTTCCCTGAACAGTACAAGCCATGCTGGCAAAGAGAGTTGGTGTTTGCTGGCACAGGTACATTGGTCAGGGGAGTGATGGCTTTTTTTCACACAGATACAAACCTGCTGGCAAGCCTTTTAAGCGTAGAGCAAACCTGAGTGAGCTGACCAAGGTCACCTTGTGCATCTGTTGAAGACCCAGGAATTGAATCCACAGAGCCTAGTCCCCGTCCAGCCATTATTTCAAACCCACCTGTTCTCAGTAACGTTTGGATAATCATTTTGAGACTTGGTTTAGAAAACTAAAGTACCCCAAAGCTGCTCATGTTCTGCACATGGTTGGAGCCAGGAGCCCCTTTGTTCCTGCCAGGATTCCCAGCTCTGCATTACAGCCTCAAACTTCAGGTGGCCTGCACAGCACTCAGCAAGGTGTTGTTTGCAAGCCTGGGAGTTTCTGGGGTCTTCTCCCGTGGCATTAGATACATACATTGAGTCAACCCAGTGAGAACTTCAGAGTCATATATAGTGTATAGTCATATATGGACTTATCCACGCCCAACACAGTCTGAACTCTTAAGAGGTCTGAACTGAAACCTTTCAGGAACTGAAAGGTCAGTGATGCTGGGCTGCTGCTGTCAAGTGAGTCAGTCACCGGCAATATACTGGAGATGGGAAAAGACCTATTGGCATCGAGCGATTAATTCTTCTCCCTGCCAACCTGGGAGTGTCTCCTAGTGTGCACTGAGTAATGATGTGTCCTGTCGTGTTAGTGGTGTGCCAGCTGAGACGGCTTCTCCCACTTCTCTTTGTTTGGAGAATTTGTCTAGCACTCATCCTTGCTTGGGAGAATTTTCCTTGCTTGATTTCATCTCCTTACTCTTAGTTATACCACCTTTTAGTATGATGAGTAATTCCTCCCCCTTCTGGGCTTTGACATGGTTCACGTATTTGTTTACTGCTATCATGAGGCCACCGTGCATCTTGGCCTTCAAGTTTTGCCCCATAAATCAATCCCTCCAGCTGCTTTTCTTTGAAGTCCTTCCCATCTTGGTAAGATCTTCCTGGTGCTTATATTAGTTTCCAAGTACAGGTAAACCAGTCATACGCAACAAGTGTATCATCTGCCTGTTGTGCGGCATGGCTGATGAGTGTCTGCTATTCTAAATTACACTACCCTTTCTTGCTACCATATTGCATTGCAAATCCATGGCTAATTTGTTGGGCACTGCCATCCCTAAGGCTGTCTCTACTTTACTGCTTTCTAGGTGCCTCACTTCTTGCTCAGAGGCTGGAAATGAAATATCAGACCTTTATTTGCAAGGTGGGTGCAAAATGCTACCCCATCTGAGGGTTAGCTTTGCACCCCTGCATTATACTGATATAAATTGTGTCATGGGGTAAAAGACCATCATGAACTAGCCCCCCACCTTTTGGGGGGTTATTGTCCCTCTGGTGGGAACAGTTTTCACTTTCCTTCTCCTCCCAGATGCTTATTTTGCTACTTTCTGCATCCCCTAACACCTCCAAGTCAGTGCTTGTGCTCACTTGGGAGTGATGGTGGCATTTGAAGAGAGTGCAAGTGGGGGCCAGAAACACAGGTAGCTAGGGTGGATGCAAACATTGTAACACTGGGAAAGCTGGTGAGCTTAGTTTTGTGTGCAAGGGCATTGGGGTACATTGAGGTCTTATCTGCATGAGCATGATGAAGAATTACTAGGGTGGCTTTTAAAAGCAAGCGTCTGAACCACGTGGGAGAATGAACCACCAGGGAATGGTCACATATAGAAGAGAGGGTTGCATTCAGAGGGACCAAGGAAGCTTTAGGTCTTCAGGCAGTGAAGGAGATGCAGAGAGGACTGATTAGATGCCAGAAGAAGCTCTGGAGGTGTTGTTAGCGGGCCGCAAACACTGGAGGAAGGAAGAGGCAGGGTTAATGAAAGCACCAGCCGATGCGGAACAGAAGGCATTCTTAAAGGGACCGGGAATGCTTTTCTTTTCTAGTGGACTGCAGCCAGTTCAGATGCCAGAGCTGGGTAGCGTGGTGTAAAGAGGCCATTGTTTCAGCCATGTGGGGCCGTTATCAGACTGGGGAATCTTTTTGTCAACTTCTTCTGAGAACATAAAATGCATCCGAGCAGCAAGATTTCTGTATGGTTTAATGATCTCTCCTCCAGCAGAATCACTCGTGTCTTTTGTTTAGCCTGGGGTGTTGGACTCGACGGGATGAGCAGGGGGTGGGGATGCACAACTACAGGACAGCGCAGCGTGTGAGCAAGGGATGCTGGCAGCTCACCGTTTTTCATATAAAAATCAGGCCGTCGCGCTGCAATGGGTGGATGCAGCTGCCTGCAGATGAGTGTGGCAGTGCAACCTGTGCCAGCGGATGTATGCACAAAGTAGGTAGTGAGGCCAGGCAGTCTCTGCAGGGTATGTTCGTGGAAGGGATGCAGTGGAAAGGCTCAGGCAGGTAGGTGGGATATTGCTGAGAAGGGACGAGAGCATACGCAAGCAGAGAGGGTCTTACCGGGAGGTGCTAGAGGAGCCCTTTAGTGGCTCAGGAGAAGCATAAAGATATCCGGGACTTTGAGGAAAAGGGCCTGGGGAGGATTAGGGAGTCTCTGTCAGTCAATCCTCCTGAGTCAGGAAGGATTCAGGAAGGTGTCTTTGGGATGGGACTTTGAAAGCATTCATGCAGGAGTGTCTTGTGAGAAGCGGGGGCTCGGGACCAATCTGCCGGGTGCAGTTCTAGGGCATCAAGGGGGGGAGAGTGATATGCAGTCTGGTGTCTCCATGGGCAGCTCGTGATGCTTTACACAGATGCTGGGAAATTCTCTTCTGTCTCGTACTTGGTGTGTTCAAGAATGAAGCACGCGAAGGTCCCTTTCCCATTACAGCAGTGAGAGTGGAAATGCTGCAAGGGCTCTTTGCACTGAGAGTGGGAATGTGAGCGTAGTTTTATACTCACCAAGTGGGTAGGGGCTTCACCGGTCCTCACCCTGCCCAGTGGCTATGTAAAATGCTCTGCATGGTGATGCGCTCCACATACCTGACCACAGAAGAGCATCAAATACACACCTAGCCTGCCAGCAAAAAAAAAGAAAGAATGGAAACAGCCGTATAATGTGTTTCTGCAAAGACTTGTAATTCAATGGGGATCTCTTCTTGTTCTTAATGATCATTCCTGTTCTTTGCATGTGAATTCCTTCCCTCATCCCCACACTGTTATTTGTTTCTTGTTCCTTTCTGTCATTGCATCTCATTTGCAGGATCAGTTCCAATTTTTAAGACAATCATGTGCGTTCAAGAGCTTCCACTGGCGCCAGTGGGGTTTGGAGCAGGTGCAGGCCCTGATGGGTTGAGGTTTTAGACTCTCCAGGGCAGTAACCTCATCAAGAAGACCTGGTCCCTGCCTTGAGTTTACAATCCAAACCGTCGGTACTGCAGTAGGCCCAGCACCCTTGTGAGTGCTGTAGAACAGAGGTTCCCCAACTTTTTATTCCTGCGTATCCCCTTCCAGTCTTACCAGCTGCCCACATACCCCGACCAGCATACATTTTGCACTTTAACCCCTTAAATACCAATTATTATTATAATGAAAATGAAAACTGCTATTATACAATTTTCTGTGTACCCACCCAAAGGTGTCTTGCATACCCCCAGGGGTAAGTGTAGCACAGTTAGGGAATCCCTGATGTAGAATAAATAAGTAAGAACACATGCAGAAATATTTTAAGCACCTTGCTGGATTTAGCCTCCCAATGCCCTTGTTAAAGTGCGCCCACTAGATAAAATGATTGCTCCATGCATGACAGGATTGTAGCCAGCTGTGGGGTGGGACATGCAGCAGCTGGTTAGGACAGGACGGCTTGGATTAGGAAATGAAGACATTCCTGTTGGTCCTTGAAAACTGACAGAGGAATTGTGTGAGGAGAAGTGTTTGGATTTAGATAGGGATGGTTAGAAAAAATTAATAACAATAAAAATATTGGAGGAGGTTTGCCAGTTGACATCCTTAAAGGAAAAGACGACAAACATTTCAAAATCCCAACATAATCTCGTTGGACCAATTCTCTAGGTCATCGACATCCATGGAAATGTTTTGGAGATTTTTGTTAACTGGAAAAACTTGAAAAAATGTGACCAGCATTTAGACTTTAGCCTTGTGTCTAGGGTTCACCTTTTCAAATAAAGTCCCATAGTTTCCCTGATGACCACATATGAATAAAGCCTTGGCGTTATGTTTCTTCTTTAAAAAAAGAAAAACGACCTGTTAACTCAGTGCTTATGTGGCTTTGTTTTAAGATTGACTTTGGGGGCTATACGTAATGGTAGAGTGGCATCTCTTAAATGAGTATCAAATGTGGCGTGGCTGAGTAAGAATATGGTAATAGGTGTGATGGAGCTGGTCCTGGTTATACAAATGTCAGTCTCTCTACAAATAGCAGCCTGGGAGCTGAATGGACCTGGGATGGGTTTCGTTTTTAGAAACGTTGGTGCGATGGGGTGTCCTGCATGCATCGGTATGGAACGTGAAGCAAGCCGATGTTCATAGGCTCGTGAATTGTGCCGGGTGTCTGTAAACATGAGTGATGTCTTGTGGGTGGGCTTTTGCTGCGGGTGTGAAAAGGGGTGACAGTTTCTATTTCCTGGGTTACAAGACATGATGGCAGGGACACATTTCATGTGAAATATGAGGGGGCGTTTTGTTGATATGGATGTAAAATGTGGTTTAGGTGGTGTCTCTGTTTTGTTTTGGGTTTTATTTTAGGGTTCTGTAACTAGAAGGTGATTAGAGGAGCTGGTTCCAATCTGGAAGCCTCTCTTTTCTCAGCTCGGTGACATGGCAAAAAGTCACAGCATTCATGGCCAGCTGCAGACCTAGATTTAACCAGTATCATTGTGTCTCCCGTTGAGTCCCACTACCCTCAAATAGTCCCTGTAAATCTTGCTTTGGAAATGTCACAAAAACAAGCTGTTCTGGTGAGATGCGTGACTCTTCAGTGACCTGTTTATGTCCAGAGACATCCATGTCCCACTGGTGACCTAGCAGTAGCGGCCATTCCTACTCCCGGGGATGACAGATGATTCAGTTTTGTAGGATCTAAAATAAAGTCCCGTTTTTGATCCAAGCCACTCTTATCCAAAACCCTTTCCCAGCCATATAGCTCAAGTGTCCTTCCACATGCTAAAGAGTACAGCTTAGACTTTAAATGTCTCATGTGCTAAGGCTCATAGCCATTCCCTTGGGAGTCTCGTAGGTGTTCATTTCACAAGCCGTTGTCTTCGGGGTATGTCGTAGATATTCGAGATGGAGAAGATGCATGAGGTCACTTAGGTCAACCTTTGGCATAGTACAAGACTGTTCCCTACGGTTTTCTAGGGCTTGATCTGATGTTGTTGTAAGCATCCCAGGGAGTGAGATTCCCACACTGGGGTCTCTGATCCACCCACAATTGAGGAAGCACTTCCTTTTTTTCAGGGACCTGGCTGTTCACTTAGTGCTGTCCTTCCTGCTTGTCCCTTGGTGCATGTTTTATGCACAAAAAGCTAGAATTACCAATCTTACTTCTCTGCAAATATCTAGTTTAGTTCCCACAGGAGAGTTATGCAATTTCAGACAGAAGGGGAAGGTGATCCCTGGGGAAACCTGTGTCGATGTTGGTCCCCAGCACGAAAATTTTGTCTTAAGTGATGGAGCGTCCATATCTTCTACCAGAAGTGTAGTAGACCTTCTTGTCTTGCTATTCAGACCACCTCCTTTCCCATTCTTTATTTCATCCCTTTCCATTTGGTTACCAGAAGCGGTTCCCTCCATGCACACTCCCAGGCCATCGTGTTGGGGACAATGGGTGGAGGTCTCTTTCTTGCATTGAGGTGGGGGATCTGGTGTGATGAGTGTCTTTAGCTGCATGGGGCTCTCTTTGTGCCATTAAGGAGACCTAATTAGTTCCTTTTAGTGCAGTCTCCTTGCCGAGGTAGTTGACCTCTTGTTAATCCTGGATTAAGTTCTTACTGAGAACTGGCTCTTTGTATGTCCCAGTTAAGATGTTGACACTTTGTTCTTGAAGACGGCTCTTGCTCTCTCTCTCTCTCCCCCCTCCTCCCTATACCTTTGATTACGAGCAACTCCCTCCCTGTTTCGGTGAGAATCCACACGCACTTGGCAGCCCCAGTGTCTCACGCCATGAAAATGCCATTGCCAGTTCCAAGGACCCAAAAGCGGGTGCACATCAGGAGGTAGGCTTAATCTGGTGTCTGCTGGAGAGCCTGCCGTCTCCAGCAGGGAGAGGGCTGAGCTGTGGCAGTACCCCTCTTTGCCCAAGGACTTTGAGGACCTGTTCTAGGTCTGAGGGTGGGAGCAGAGCTCCTGCAAATACTGGGTACCGAGGCATAAAGCCTATTGTGTGTCAGAGGTGGGGAGGGCAGGTTTTGTTCCCAGCAGAAACTAGTTGATAGTATCCATGCTCCGGACAGAGAATTGAACCTGTAACGTACTGTTGTGTTAATGAAAAAGCAGAATCTGTGCATGGCTGGGAAAGAGAGGCTACAATATGCTTTAGGAAGGGAGCCGATTCTGTGTCTTGGGGGGACGTGGGCATTATGCATTAGGAAGAGACTTCAGCCTGTTCTGTGCCCGGGGATTAAGGCCCATGCTGTAGTCTGGGAAAAGGTGGGGGCCCTTTGTGCACCTAGTATGGAGGAGACATGATAGGCTGGAACTGGAGAAAAGAATGTACTAAATTCTGCCGTAGATGCTAGCAAGGGCACAGAGCCTGTCCCATTCTTGGGGGGACATCCAGGACGTGTGTTTATATTCTGAATTGCATCAGACGTTTGGGGAGCAGTGAGGTTTATCTCCCCGCGCTCTCTTAATACCTCTGCTTTTCACATTCCTTTCTTGGAGGGGCAACAGAGAGGAGTTAGCACCCTTGGTAAAGCAGGGATTGTGCATCCACGGGTCAGGGTGAGCCACCGTCCACGGTGCTCCTCCTGAAGACTTGCCTGTCGGTGCCATGGCGGGGCTGCATCTGCCATGAACAAGTCTTTGATTCTTCCTTCCACGTTCCATAAATTCATCGTTTGACAGGTTTCTGAGTGTTCTCTCCTCTTTGCCCACATTGCTGTTGCACACTGTTACTAAATGTGCTGCTAATGCATGAGTTTCCCTCTGCGTGGAAGAGATGGAGGCAGAGAGCGGAGGTGGCTCTGGAGATGAGTTTATCGTATAGTCGCTAGGAATGGATGCACCTCATGAGGTTTAGAGGTTTTGGATTTGGCAGCGGGGTCAAATGCATAAAGATGGGATGCTAGGGAGTCTACTGCAGCCTGCTACAGAGTTGACATGCGAAGTCAAGTCAAGCCTGTCCACCTTCCATCTGTAGGATAATGATATATAACGTATCATTGCTTTCATCCTTTGTGAAAAGATGCTACATTCATGCAAGGCTGGCCAGATTTGTAGGGTATTAATTGCTGTGCCAATGACCTGCAACTGGAGAGACTGAAAAACTGGGCAAGAAATCTCCTGTGGACTAGTGCTCTCATAAGATTTCAGACCTGTCTCCTTTGATTCAAGGTCAGACATACCATAAGAATAATCATGTCTGTTTATTTCTACTCAAATCTCATTTGGAAAATAGGAGAGTGTGTGCGTGTGTAGAGCAGGGGGAGACTTCCAGAGATTTTAGATCTGCAGCATAGGACCTGTCATTGGGCAGGGAGCAATTGGAAAGCAGACGAATTCCTGTGAAATCACTCACACCTGCCTTGTATTGGTGGCACAGGCAAGCTTTCTAAGGCCTGCAGTTTGTGATGTTTGCCTCAAATGCGTGCTCCAGAGGAGAGGTTAGAGTTGCTTCAGTTAGGTATAAACTTTTGTCTCCAAACCAGAGTGTCTTTACAGACATGAATGTTGAGTTACCAGACTGCCTCCCACATATCCATCAGCAGCCTCGGGCTTTAATTACCTGGACAGATGCGTCATTTCCTATCACCTGAGATGTGCAATATTAATGAGTAAGCTTGTGTTACACCTGGGTCTGAGACAGCAGAACAGAAGCCAGCCCAGAAAGCCTGATTTCAGCAGGCAGCAGAGGTATAGCCCTTGCTGTCAGGGTGCAGACTGCCAGAAAGGTGCCTGTCATGATGTAGCATCCAGAAGAGGCCTGTATAGTGTGAGAGTTCCTGTGTGTCTTTTCTTCTCCTTTCCAGAAGATTTGGGAGTACTGCCATACTGTCTGTCTCCTGACTAGTGCTAGGATTTGGGGAAACTTCACACTATACGTAACTCAGCATTCAAGGCATCATAATGCTATCCCTGCAGCCAGAAATAACTAGTGCTTAATGCAGGCCCTCCACGAGAATCTCCTAATATTGACCGGCTGCTGTGAAATCCATGGCATGACAGCTTGTGCTGCCCTACAGTCTATATCCTCTTCCAGTCCTGCTCCTTGTGCCAAAACCTTTCCTCCAGTAGTCTTCAGGTTGCACCGGGGCCCTGACTACTGACACAGTCCATCAGCTCTACAGCTAACCCAGCACTTCGACCCTTGCCCTAACCTCAAGGATTGCATTATTAAATCCTTACTTGGTAGAGCTGAGAAGAGCCTTAAATCTAATTCTGCCGCTGGAGGGCTGGAATCCAAATCTTGTGACTCAAGTCAGGCCCCTCTCTAGCAAACTCCGGGTGGTTTGGCATTGGAAACTTGCTTTTGGTCCTTCGATTCCAAGCTGTTTCCAAGTTGGGATATTTTGAATCCTAGACTTTGATTTGCCTTGCCCCGTCTCTTTGCCTGGTGCCTGCAAATGCTGCAGATGGTCCCTTGTCTTCTAGTGACAAGCCAGAGAGTATTGGTCATTATAGGTAGGGTCCTACAGGACCGTGACAAGCAGAGGGATGAACAAACCAGCTCAGCTAAAATAACTCCCATGTTTGAACAAAACACGGACTGATGTAAAATGACCCGAGTAAAATGACCTTACTTTTTATGCTCACAAGGGGTGTTGAATTAATCTCCCGCTGTATTTTCCTTTTTGTGGAGGCCTCTGCAGCTTCTAGTTCTAGATTAGCACTACCAAAATGCCACAAGGCAAGCTGCTTTATGCTATAACTAGCAAGAATAGTAGTAGGAAGAGCCAGACATGTAATAAGAGTACTTAGTCTTACAGGAGACCTGGCCAAATTTTGCACCGCTGATAAGGCTTGGGAAACGTATTTGAAATTATGCACACTTCTCCAAACTGTCAGTTGTTTTGACCTTTGCCTGCTGCTATAAGTGAGCCTAAGGGTTTGAATGGACATTTTCCCAGAAATCCTGTTTTCATGAGACTTGCAGTACACTTGTTAGACCCCAGCGGTTAGAGATGTATTTGCCCCTTAATACATCTCTAAATAACTTTAGATATTATTATTATAAAGATTTATTATTATAAAGAAATTATAAAGATATTTAGATCTCTAAATATCTTTATAACTTGCCCATCGCAATCCGGGAGCAAAGCCATCCCAGGGTTTTCTCCTGGCCCAAACAAAAATTGCATTTAATGAAGTATAGAACCCATGCAAAACCTCAAAGCCTGAAAGTAACAGGTTAAAGAAAACATCTTCAGCCGTTCTTTATCGCCAGCATTTCAGTGACAATACTGTTGCCAGTCTTAGCCTCCAAGTCAGTTGCTACCATTCCCAATATGCACCAAATGGGTAGCCTGACTTCATTCAGCTCTAGCGTGAAAAAAACTTGATTGTGATTGATGCTCCTTTATAGCAACAGATGGACATGATCAGGCGTTGCATAATCCGCTCATTGAAGAAGACAGTTTTGTTTTAGCGGTGCCAACTTCACTGCTGTGGTTATGCGATTTGATGAGAGAAGGAAAGCACAACAGGAGAAGGCTGTGTGCCCTGACAGTCAGGACCAGCGGAGGGTGGCCATTGGGGATGGTTACTAGCATGGAAGAGAAGTGTTGTGTAGGCATTGACCCTACTTTTTACTTGACCGGCATAACATATCTTGGCTAGTCTAAAATGTTGTGAACCACTTCCTCTACTCAAAATATCATATAGCCCTTGGTAACACAGTGATGTCTTCAACACGCTTTAGGGTTTATGAGTCAGCTTGTGGTTCGGTCAAATGGTCCTGGCCATTTCCCAAAGCTCATGTTTTTAAATGCACAAGTCCAGCGTCCACTTGGCCACTGTTGACCGAAGTAAAATGACCTGGCATTTTAGGTGCTAACGGGGACAAAAAGGCCACGCTTTGCTAACATGAGTCACACCTCTGGCCAGGGAAGCTCATCCTGTCTGTCAGGGTCCATGGTCATTCAGATGCCCAGAGGTAATTTGGTGGATTTGAACCTGAGACTTGGGGAATCCAGTAGGAAAAGGTACTAAAGAACTAAGTCCATTAGGTGAAAGGTGGGAGCTGACTGGTAAAACCATGGTGCGATCAGCTCTTCCAGCTGGGAACGAGTGGGGTTTTTTTTTCAGAGTGAACTACAGTTGCAGCTTCGGAGGTCTCCTAATGCCTGTGTGAGCTTTGTTTCTGATCTGTTGTGTCCTCCTAAGCTTTCTATCCTGGTGTTGACATTTCTTCTGTGCTGCTGTCAAAGCTCATGCCATCAGGAATGTTTTGGCAACTTAGTTTTTTCACGCACATTCAAATATAGTAACTTTTTAAAGCTTTGACTATTTATATGAAATGTGTTGCAAGTTTTAACAAACATAATTCTTAACTACCCCGGCACAGCATTGCACGGGTCTGTTTTCACAGCTTGGGCTTGGTTTTTGTACGATTTCAAAAAGCGTTAGAAAAAAAGCATTCAAAAGTTCCTTAGCTTTTAGCTTCAAAAGTTGAAAAAAAAAAGGTGTTTAAAAGTTTCAAAAGCTTTTAGCTTCTCTCATTCCTTGGAGTCTCGGACCACAAGAGACTCCCTATGCCTGACGAAGGGTGATTGCACCCGAAAGTTTACTAAGAGCTTTTTCCCAACTACACAGTTGGTCTACTAAAAGATATCACATCTACCCAAAGCACCTTGCTTTCAAAAGTTCAGCATTTATAAATGCAGGAGGGACCACTAGGGCACTTTGGTCTGACCACTTGCATGCCACAGGCCGTAGGACTGCCCTGTACTGTTCTCTCCTTAAACGAGAGCAGATCTTTCAGGAAAACATAGCTTCCTGATATAAAAGTGGTCAGTGGTGGAGACTAGGATGCTGTTCAAGTGGTTAATTAGTACCCCCCTATTTAAGAACATATGCCTTAATTTGTTTAGCTTCAGTTTGCAGGCATTGGGTATTGTTAGACCTGTCTGCTAGAATGAAGATCCCTCTGTTACCATGTGATAAAGGTACAAATCAAATTACCCCTCTGCTTCCTCTGTTAAACTAAATGGGCTGCACATGTAATATTTTATGGTGGCCGCTGTTGACCTGTCATTTTAGCTGCTAAGGGGGGCAAGCAGGCCACGCTTTTAACACAAGTTACACCTCTGGCTAGGGAAGCTCATGATGCCTGTCAGGGTCAATGGACATTCAAAGGCCCAGATATTTTTCTCATCCCTAAAACCTCTCCAATTCATTGACATCCTTTATGAAGCAAACTGGCCCAAGGACTCCTCCAGTTACACCAATGGGTAGCATAACACAGGATGCTGGATAATTTTTGGCTGCAGAGCGAGTGTGAATGATTGCATGTACGCTTAATAGTTGCAACTAAACTCATAGTTTTATGGTTGTTAGGGCTGGAAGGGGCCGTACCAATCCTTATGATTATACATGCACTTAATAATTGCAACTAAACTCATAGTTTTGTGGTTGTTAGGGGCTGGAAGGGGCCTTACCAATCCTTTTGATTGCACGTGCACTTAATAGTTGCAACTAAACTCATAGTTTTACAGTTGTTAGGGGCTGGAAGGGACCTTATCAGTTATCAGGTCCAGCCCCTTGCACTTGGTGGGGATCAGATGACCCCAGCAGGGTGGACATCAGGATATTTTTTGAAGACCCCTGGGTGGGTGACCGCACCATTTATGGGTGCCAGCCGTTTCCAACCCCTTGGCTTAAAAATGTTTCCTTGTGTCTACTCAGCAGCGCCCATTGTGTCTTGTCCTCCCTTGGGGGGGGCGGTGAATAAATACTCCCCCCCAGACCCCACTATACTTGTAGCAACTCATTTGGGGCATTGCCTAAGCCCTCAGACAACCGCAGGCCTTCCCAGGGATGCTGGCAGGGTGAGCTGCCGGCCCCAAGCAGAGGCCTCGCAAGAGCAGCGTCCCCCAACTGAAAATACAAATAAATCCAGGTGTGGCCTACTCCGCCATCCTTTTGTTTTTCTGGCGAGAGAACGAGCTCGTGCAAGGTTATCCCAGTGTGCACTGATTTCTCCACCCCCCTCCCGTGCCCGGCCCGCGCATGAGCCCTGGTCCTGCGGGGGGCTCCCCGCGCGCTGCAGCCGGAGCCGGGGCCGGGCCGGGGCCGGGGCCGGCGCATCCCCGGCGGGCGGAGCGGGGAGGAGCCGGGTGCGGGCGGAGCGGTGCGGGCCCCGCGGGCCGGGATGGGCCGGGCGGCGAGTGAATGAATGAGCGCCCGCGCCGCCGCCTAATGGCTACCAGGTCAGTGCCGCTCGCTCGCTCGCATGCATGCATGCATGCATGCAGCCGGAGTCCATGTTGGCTGCAGCCGGGCAGGGGATGCTGCTGCCTCCCGGCTCCTTGCAGCGGCAGCCCGGGCGGTGCGAGGTGCGCGCCCCCGGGGGCAGGGCACCCGGCCCCGCCGCGGTGCTGAAAGGCAGCAGTCGTTGCTGTCAAGGAGCCTCCCGCTCCCGGGGTCCTTGCAGCCTGCGGAGCACGCAGAGCCGGCCTGGCGGAGGTGGCCCTGTGCATCTCCTCTCGCCCCCCAGGGTTTTTGCCAGCGGCACCAGGGAGGACAGGGCTGCTGTGGCCTCTGGATCGCGACCTCGGAGGATCCTCAAGTGGAGGGGAAAAAAAGCAAGCGGGGCTGGGGGGGGACAGAGGGGATATCTTTTATTAGAGCGGCGGAGACAATTGATTTGATCCCATTACCCAGCTCTGAAGATCGCAGCACCTTCCATTAGCCCCTGAAAGATGATCCGCAGCAGCAGCAAGTTGCTGGTGGGAGGATGTCGGGCTCTGGCTTCATCTTCCTGTCCTGGGAAAGACAATCTCCCTTTCCGCCCCTGCCCTGTCGCTAGCACCATGTGCCACATGAGTGACTGGGCCTCCTGGATCTCGGGGGACAGGGCACCGGCCCCATCGGGGGTACACGTGCATCCCCTCCCAGCTGCCTGTGATGCTCCACGAGGCTTCTCTAGACACCAATTCACTACGCAGCCCCCTGCCCAAGAATAACTTGCATGCGGAGAGATGCTAGCACTAATAAGTGCCAGGCCCCTTTGGGGATGCTTTCAGAGTTATTTCTGAGCAGGAGGGAGTCCTTTCTCCCCTTTTATGCATGCACTCAGGCTACAGGAAGGTGTACCAATAGCTGCCCTCTCAAATATTAGCGCTGACGCTTATCACTGGGTGTTTCATAGAGTTGGATTTTTTTTTTTGTGGCAACCCCGCACATGAATATTGATGCAGTAACAGCATTATATCACCCCCCCACCAAGCATCCACCAAATCATGAGGTTTATCTTGAAAATAATGAGGTTGAAAATAATTTATCTTTTTGTCTTTTGGTTTTTGAACATTTAGGGTGCCCTCGGTCAGCTTTTCTACGCCGCCAAGAGGGATTAGAAATTGTTGTCTTTGTCATGAAAGCAACCGCTGTGAGTTACTTAAGCAGAGGACTCCAGGCACCGTGGGCTGCTCTGCACCGTCCCTTGGTTGCATCTCAGTAGTGGGAGACGGCAATTTTCAGCCTAGAGCTTGTAAAGGGCTTTAGAGTCTTCTGGGAAGAACATGCAGACTGCCTTATGAGACCATCTGCCATATTTTAATAGCGGTTGGGTCACCAAAACCTCCCCACCCTTGTTTGAGAGTGCTTCTCCGCTCTTTCTTAGGATCTTCTGAAGTGTTGAAGCAGGGAAGGGAGCACTTCAGGGTCTTGCAGAAAGCTGGAAATTTCCATAAGACATCAGACCAGTTGTCCATTTAATGCAAGGTCCTGTCTCGAGCAGTAGACAACATTAGAGGAATGCTAAGGAAGACAATGGCATTATTAATAATTGATCTGACCAACTATGTAGTGCCATCTATATACGGGGAAAAGATCAGGTTCTTCCTGACCTCTGCAATGATCTGTTAATGTCCTGAAATGTGAGGATTTGGCTGATTTTTCTCTTGCATGTAAATGTGTGAAATTTTACAGAGAGTGGAAACCTTTCCTTAGAAAGTTTGAACAGACCCTCTGCCATTCTGTAGCAGAGATATACTGGTGATTTCTGTTAAAGTATACAGGATTATTTAAAAAGATCCCATCCTCGGTTAAGTTTTTTTTGTGTGTGTGTGTTTTGTTTTTGAACGATTCACACGCAATCCTTTTTAGCTTCTGTACAAGCCTATTAGTTTTGTCCTTGTTAAGGTCTATAGGTTTTTACTGGCAGGTTGTAAAATTGCAGAAAGTGAAGGGACCAGAAAGTGCAGGGGATTGGCTCTGGGCATATAGAGATTTTCATTCATAGGTTGCTGCTTTGAAGCCAGTCAGGGTTGCCTGCAGCCAAAAGCTATGACCATCTGATGGTGAGTCTCTACCATATTTCCAGGGGTGTGATGAGACCATCTGACAGAAAGTGGCTCCACAGGCGGCAGCTTCTGCAGAGAGAAATGAACTCTCCTCTTTCTGCTACACGTATGATCCTATTTAGCTTCTATACCAGCTGTTAAACAGAATTGGGGCACATTTATGACCGGGTGGTGTTCTCTGTAGTACTGTATCAGCTTTCTAGTAGACCCATTGCAGGCTGCCCGTTTTCACTGTCGACTACTACATTTCATACGTTAACATCTCGCCCTTTTCAAAGTTGTAGTCTCAAACTTGAACCCCGCGTCTCCTGCTGCAAAGCCTCGTAAGCCGATTGCATAATCAGGGCTTTATTGCCCACAAACCTCAAAGCACTTTCCAAAGACATGCAGGTATTATGCCTCGGCTTATAAACACGGCGATTGTGGTAGCGGATTGCACAAAAAAACAGTGGCAAAGTTGGGAGTAGACCCCTGGTATCCTGACCCCCAGACTTGAAGGCCTGGCAAGTGGGCTGTGCTGTTGTATTACCTTTGCAGCTTCTCACAGTATATGTATATGGATGTGTATGTAACGTCGTAAATGGTTATTCCTTGAGGCCTCGCAGCTGAGCTTCTTTCCTGACCTCCGATCACAGAACAACATTTTCAATTTCAGCTCTGCCGAATGGATTTGGCTCGTGGTGATGGCGGAGATTAAGGGTCAGGGCGTTTCACGAGTAAATTCTGAGCAGAAATGAGTGAACCTCAGCGTGTCGGCAGGTTTGATTAAGTTCTCAGAAGTTGAGATTCTTATCAGAAGTATCCTGAACCTCTGTGGCCTGTACAACCAGGCAGGAAATTCTCAAGTGATCTCTGTTTTGTATTGACTCAGAAGCCCTGAGAGCAGGCTTAAATGTGACACTTCTCACTTCAGCAGCTATGCAGAGAAGGTGGAAAATTTGCCCAACTAATGGCCAGTTGCGGGTAGTGTGGAATCTCACGTTTCCGTTTCGATTTAGTTTGAATTGAAACCTGTTTTTTTGTTGCAGCTTATTTCGTGCAGGCTGGCTCGCCCGTCTTCAGTGAGCAGCCCTGGGATGGGTGGCCTGTGTTCTTCCCCAGTCAAAATAGCAAAGGGAGGAAAAAGGCTTTGGGTCTAACTTTTGAACACGGAGGTAACTTTTTTACTCGCTCTTCTGTTGGAGAGATGCTTCGTACCCACACAGCAGTATCCCTTTGCCCTCAGCTTCCCCGAATGGTCACCCCCTGCTAGGATTTTGCATTCTGTTTACAGCAGTGTTATCTGTTAGTTGGATGAGAGAGAAAAGAGGCGTGAGAGGCAGGCAAGGCAAGATGGTATTCGCTGAGTCTATATGTGCAACATGTAGGCTCTGTTTGTCACCCATTGGACTTGTCACCACTCAAGAAGCGGCGGTGGCATGGGGTAACCCACCAAAGGTGCAAATTTCCATGGTCTCCCGAGACCGAGGGCTGCCAGGGATCAGTTAGCTTATTGTTCACATAGCACCAGCTGCGGCTCGGTCTTCAGCACAGAGCGCTCTGGTCCTGATGTAGCACTTAATGGCCACGTGGCATTAAGTATGTGCATTGAGTTCAGTGCCATCCATAGCCCTCAGCACCTCGCAGGATAAGCCCATTTTGCAGTGCTGTAAGGTACCCTCAAATACAGTTTCCTACCCTTAGAGCACACAGTCTAGCAAAGAGGACATGGGGGAGGAAAGGGAAGGGCTTCATTGTGTTTGTTCTTTAAAATGTAACCCAAGTTATAACTCATCATTTTGGGACTCAGTTTCTTATCCTGTTACTTATGCCAAGTTACCTAGGCCTCAGATGCTGTTAGCTAGCCAAAATGAAGCAGGTTGCGCTGGGTTAATTGGGTGGAGGCTCCTGTGTGGCCTGCAAAATTCAACAGGAAGTGGTATCCGCAATTCAGTAGCTAGAGCTTTTTCTGTTTGAGTATTTGGTGATGGAAGGGAGCACTGTGCAGTTGAAGTTGTCATTTTTTTTGCAGCTGGGTTTTCCCGGTCATTACAGATCCCTGTTTGGACTGTCATGATTATGAGTCTGGGTCCTGGCTACATTCTGGTTTGCATTTTGCAACCGGCAGACTCAAATAGATGCCGTTTTCTTCATTTCCTCTCCTAAACTGCTGTGTATCATCACTCCTCTTAAAAAAATACTCCAGCCCTTTACACTAATAATGCCAGATGCTTCAAGGTCACAGCTGTAAGCATCATAGAAAATTAGGGTTGGGAGGGACCTCAGGAGGTCAGTGCATTAGCAGTATTTTACAGGGTTTTTGGTTGCAGCTGTGTTGGTCTGAGGACACAGGCAGGCAAGGGTCTTTGGGTAGATGTGATGTCTTTTATTAGTCCAACTAAATAGTTGGAAAAATGCATTTGGAAATATTTTGGAAGATAGCTGCAGAGCCGTACTTTTTATTGGAGTACTGTTGGCATGGGCTGTTAAACAGCTGTCACTTCTGAACCCAGAGATGGCTGCATTTACTGGTGTGATTTCATAATCTGTTAGGGTAGGCAAGCCCATTTTCCTTGTTTTTAAGGCCATTTGACGAGCCTGGCCTCAGAAGTAGTCAACAAACTTTAACAAAATGGGATGCTTGTGCCTGACTCCCCTCTTGGAGAAGGAGGAGGAGAGAAATGACCCAGGAATCCCTTTATTGCTGTAGATTGCAGCCATTGCTAATCGCTGCCGCTCGTTGGATTCTCCATCCATTAGCTGAGACAAACCTTTGTAGGCAGCCTGTTAGGAGCTGGACTTTCTCTCCTGCAATCCATCCTCAGTTTTGCTCCGTTTCACTGACTTCATCGGGGTGACCACAGAGCGAAGGTGACCAGCAGGTTTCTCTGCGCACTGCTGAATGAGGAAAGACCTTTTTCCATCCATGCAGCACCTGGTTATGTACCAAGTCATGCCAGGGCACCTCGTCACTCCAGTGACTGGAGCATAACAGAGAACAAAATCTGATCTCTCTCACGCACGTGTGCGCGCGTGGCACCCTTTGTGATGCTTGGTTTCACCATTTCTAAAGTGCTAGTTCCTGTAACCATTGCTCTCAATGCTGTACTTCACAAACACAGAACGCAAGGGTGTGCCCCAAAGGGATTTTATTTAATACAGTGTGTTATTCTCGGGTTGGGCTGGTGTTGCTCTGCCCCCAGGGACCATCTGGAGACCCCCCTGCAGAAGCCTGCGAGGCTCTGACTGGCCTCTGGTCAACTGGGCCTGTAAAGCATTATTTATTACTATTATATATATTTTTTTCAAAGTGGGTCAAGCCGTTTTGGCATTTCAAGCGTCGATTCCCGGTTCTATTGCAGGCCTTGGTCACTATGGAAACGACAGAAAGCGTTTGTCATGGCTGTTCCCTGGGTCAGATTCAAAACCCCGGGACTGAACGGGAGCAGCGAGAGCCGAGGTGGGGGGAGGCGAGGGGAGGCCGAGCTTTGCACTTGTGCGCGGCATTCTCCGCCTCTTTGTACATGAGTTGAAAGGCTGAATAAATAGACTCTCCATGCACGTTACATATACTCCAGTGGAGGTTTCCATGCGAGGAATTGGGACAGTCAGTGTTGATATGACAGGACCAGGGCCAGGGCTGCATTTTGGCTTCTCTTCTACCCAGGAGAGCACAGAAAAAAGCAGCAGACTCTCCCTCTGCCTGAAGAAGGGTGTTTGTGCCTGAAAGCGTGCAGAGAACAATTTTTCCAATGATTTAGCTGGTCTAATAAAAGATATCGCATCTACCCAAAGAACCTCGTCTACCGATGCCCTTAGACCAACACGGCTACAACCAACACCCCAAAATCAATGCCCTGTCTCCGGGTGGGTGGCCTCAGCAAAGTCCATCTGACCCTTGTGGTCCCCGTATGTGCAGTGTTGATGGTCCTCACGTGCTTAAGCAGGATGCTGGGCTAAGCAAGTGGATTGTTTTTTTAATTTTTTTTTTTTAATATGAAGTGGTAGTAAATATTATGGGCCAAACTCTGCTTTCAGAAATGCCCTTGCAGCATTTAAGCCCCTAAGGCAGGTGCTAAAGGTTATACTTGCACTGCAGTTCATGTAGACATTCCCTAGCCAGCTTAAACTAGAAAGCTCAGGTGCTGCTGGTAATGTAGCTGTGACAGTGCAGAGCTCAGCATAGCTTAAAAACCTGCCCAAGGACCTAGGTGAAGGCTCAGGTGGTTGGCTACCCTGTCAATCTTACCCTGAGTAGTTTGTTCAAAGTGAGCTTGGGCATGTCTGCACCAACTGCTGACACTGCAGTTTTGCTGTATTTGGGAGCTTCAAAACTAATCTACTTTTCTGTGTGCACGTACATACATGCATGCATATTCCCATGCACAGCAACACCAAGTTGGAGTTTGTATAAATCACTTAGTACGGACTTTAGAGGCAAAGTATATCTGAGGCTGGGTAAGTTTTCCTAGCTCTGTCAAATCTTGCCTGAGTTTTGCAGGGCACATCAAGGCTGACAGATGCTTTCAAGTGAAAGCCATGAAAAGCTCAGTGCTCTCATGTAGTTTAAATCTGAAACTAGGAGAGAGCTTTGCACAATTTCACTTTGTGTTTTTGAGTTGGTTTGAAGCTGGAACGGAGTGCAACTTGCATGCGTGAGAGCCCGTGTGAAGTGAAACAAGGAGGAAGGTCCCAAAGGCTTACAAAGAAAAATCAGTGAAGCAGCTGTGGTGGAGATGAGTAAACCACCCATTTTAGTGCCTGTACATTCCTGGCCTGGATTTTGGAGTCTCCTAAACTGAGAGCATATCCCTTAGAGAAACCATCAGCAATGTTCTGTTGAGCCCAGCACGCGGAAGCAGCACTTTGGAAGTGGGTATAATGTGGTGCAGGTATTTAGGTTATGCAGATGCTCACGCTCCGCATTACTAAGTCTTGCTGCTCTGTTTCAAAGGGTGCTCACTAAAGTGGCATTTAGCCCACCTGGAGCTTTCACCCTGGCTTTGAGTGGGTGCAAACATTTCTGGCAAACTTGTAGAAGTTTTGCATAGAGCCTAGTGCAATGGGAAGCACTTTGTGACTAGTGCTGTAAGGCACAATCAAAATATTGCCACTTGTACTAATAGTCACGACAGCTGTGAGCAACAACCCGCCTGGTCTCAGCCAGGAGAGGAAGCACTAATCCCCACCACTGAAGTCTCAGGAAGGAATCTGCTGCTGCCCTGTGTTTTCTTAGACCAAAGAGTTTCTAACAATTTCTCATAAGCTTCAGAGGAAGCACTGCCCCACATACTTTTGCTCCATTTTTTTTGCTTTTTGTTTTGACTGCCATATTTCTAATAGTGTCCTCAAGGAATTAATACCTGGATGTTTCCTTAACAGCTCTGTTAGCATGGTTAGGGTTCCCAAATAATGATCAGATGCAACAGAATACAATAGAAAAGAGAATTTCAAAAGGTTTGGCTGGCCTGTGGTGTCATCAGATATTGCATTAAATACTGGCTTCTGTGTGCCTCTTTGCTCACAGGTTACAGGAGGAGGTGGGGGGTGTCAGGAGTCCTGGGTTCTTTCTCCCCCCTTTCTCTCTCCTGGGTGTTGAGCAAGTCCTTTAATCTTTCCCTACCTCAGTTTCTCCATCTATATTGCAAAAAGAGTGGTTTGCTGTGTAGCAGAGCAGAGTGAATAATTCACAGTGAATAATTCATTCAGCTTCTCCTCCTGCTCACAGAACATCTGTGAGCATCTCTCAGTTTTCTCCAGTTTGTTCATTATTTGCATGAATATCTCACGCTTTCTGCTCTTTGCATTGACCTCAGGCCTCCAGAATTCATATGGTGTCACTCTGAGGTTTTTTGGGTTGGGTTTTTTTTTTTTTTTTTATTTTATTTTGGTAAGTCACATGCTATTCTCTCTGCTCCCTGATAGGATAAGCATACAGGCACTTGATTTCAGTGACTGTTTACACACACACTTTTCAGTTTGCTTCCTGAAACATTTGTGCCAGAAAAAGTGCATCACTCAGGGGATGTGAGCAAATAAAAATGGGACCAGCTCAGCTGGGTTTTTGGAGCAATGATGTATGGTGAATGGATGGTTTCTCAGCAAGAAGCCAGTATGGTTACTGAGAGAGAGGAATGGAAAAAAGAAAGCCACCTGCTGTTACCAACATTGTGAGTACACAGAAAAATAAATGCAGATGGGTTACAGAGCTGGGCGATGGTACATGGCCACTGAATCAAAATGATGAATACTTCAGTGGGGAAGGCAATAACAAGAGCAAGAAATTCCAAGGTTGTGCCGTGAGTGGGTATCTAGCTAGCTGAGGGACATAAATAGCTGAATACTTTCTATCTAGCTGTCCATAGTCTGGAAAGGTGACAAAGACATGGAAAGATCGCCACCACCATTGACTGTACTTTTAGCCAATTTAAAAATCATTTCCAAGACTTTAAAAAGTGACTTGGTGATTTTGCTTGCCTAGCTTGAGAGATTTTTGGAGACAGCAAATGCTCAGAAAGTGTCGTGCACCTGCCTTTGAAAACAGCCTGTGGGTGTGCCTCAAGTTAAGTGTTCACACATAGTAGCCACCAATACCTCTGTTCATTATCAAGACGTAAACCTATACTCTTCTTGACATTTTGAAAATACAGTGTTTCTTTTCTTTCTCTTTCTACTGGTCCTTTCCCCCTGGTAGAAGAACAGCCTTTCCTTAACATCATTCATATAGGTTTGGGAAGCAGAGGGAGCGAAGGCAGATGCGCATGTTGCAATAACATTAGGTTGGGGGCAAATAAGGAGATCTTATATACAGTGTCATGGACTCGAGGGTGACTAAAGCTGGGGGGCATGGGTGGGTGAAGGGCAGAGTTCTGCAGTTTCACTTATGCTAGGCAAAGGGGGGAGATAAGCCTAGCTGTGAATGGCAGCCTCATTTCTTTTTTGTTTGCTGTGCAGCTACAAAGCACTTTTTTCAACTGAAACTTTCATGAGAGTCTGCATAGCTGTTTTGGTAGGACTTTCAGGGGAGCAGGTAAGAACTTATTAGCTCAGTGGCAACAGTGCTTACCTGAAGATGCAGGAGACCCTGGTTCGAGTCCCTGGTCTGTCTGAGTTGGACCAGGCAGCTGATTCTCTGTCTACAGCGTTTGAGACGGATGTCCTAACTACCAGTCTTTTGGTTAATTTGGGGCTACTGGCTCTCAAGCTTTCCTACTGGGTATGTTCTGTGTTGTATGAATAACTGAGTGTGAGGCAGACTTTCTATATAGCCTAGTCATTCCCACTGGAAATATGGGAAATCGTGGTTCCAGTGACTGCCTCAAAGGAATGTCCAGTGACTTAGATGAAAATGCTGCAAGGTCTTGGTTTTGCCCTAACGTGCAGTGGGAATATTTAATTATGAAGGTTTTCCATAACAGGAAGACCATTCATGCCCTGCTCTAATTCCCATCAAAAGGGCTGGGGCTGCGCAACAAGAAACTGGGGTTGCTGCGTCCCATTTTATCCTCCGCAGGGAGCTGTGATGACCTTCTGTGCAACCCGTGTGAACTGTTGGGGCTCGGTGCTGCACACCCCTGTGAATTGATGCGACTAGGTGCTGCGGACCCCTGTGAACTGATGTGGCTGGGTCCTGTGGACCCCTTGGAGGTGGCTGCACTCTGCCAAGAGCAAAAACAAGGGTGGGGTGTCGGAAAGGGAGAGAGAGAGGCAAATGAAGAAGTGAGTGGCTGGTCAGAAGTTTATCAGATATCTCCCTGATGCATATTTATGCACTGGGGAATTCACCCACTGTACAAATAAAGGACCCGCCTCATCTCTCTCTGATTTTTTGCTCTCTTTCTTGCTCATCCCTTTCTGTTCCAGTCTAAAGTGTTCTCCCGTGTTGTCTGTGTGTGTCTTGTCTTTCTGTTTTCCTGCGTGTTCTCCGGCCAGGCATATTTCCTAAAGGTACAGAAGTGCTGGGCCCTGTCTGCAGTTCAAGTGGGAGAGTTTAAGTCTTTATGTGCATAAAACAGTCCTCAATGTCAACCTTGAAAGCCCAGAGACTTCCTGTTTGCTCAGCCTTGTGTTTCAATACTGAGACCCTTCCCTTCCCCCGGCTGGTATTGCTTGTGTCCTGGTTTCCTCCTGCTTATGTCACTTGCTTCATTCTTGGTAGGGCCGGTAATTTCCCATATTATATGTGCGCTCTGGGTCTGGGATAGATGTACAGAGGCGAGAGCGAGGACAGTCCATGGTCATGGCATTATCCAGGGGCTTGGTAGACCAGTATTCAGTTTGCACACTTTCTTGGTGACCTTGGCCTTGCATGTCTCAGCTCCTTCTCTGCAAAATAGTGATAATAGCACTTCCCTACTGCCCAGGGCCATTGTGAGGATAAATAGGCTTGAGTGATAGTGAAGTGTTCCAGCACTTTAGCAATGGGAGCCATATGAATGTCATTGATAGATAAGAGAGGTATGATGTGTCGGTGTCTCATTTGTGTATTCGAGCCGAGGGTTTTCCCATCTTGTTTAAGGAAGAACTTTTTGGTGTGAGCATGTGTGCTTTGGTGAACAATCTATATTTGAAGGGTGATTTCTTTTCTGGAAAATGTTTCTCTTTTTTTAAAAGACGTACATACGAGGCTTCCCCATTTGTTTGCTCTTGGTAACGTCCGTATTACATTGCTCAAATTACAACTAAAAAATTCCATTCTAGCTGCGGGATTTGCAAACACAACCTTGGGATGTAAAGTCACTCTCAGATTTTGTCCTCCTGCATTAGACCTACGTGCTGGTGAAAAAGATTGTCTGACTGTTGAAACAAAATAATTTTGTAGGTGATGCATGAGCCAGAGCAGTATTCAGTTCCCTCTTCCGTGTTGCAGGGATAATAGGGTAGGAAGAGTTAAAGCTTGCTTTTGTCACTAGAATATGCAGCATTGGCCTGACATGAGCTAAATAAACCAATTTATTAGATTAAAAAGTGATATTTTTACACACCCACTTTTCGGATGATAAGCGTACATACTGGAAGAGACCGTCTTGGGTATCTTCAGGATCTCTGCAGACTTCCTCTGCAAATCGTTAACTGATACCTGACAAAGACAGCATTATCAGCCAAGAGCTGGGCCTTCATTTCTTTCCCCCTCTTCCCTCCCTTACTTTCATCTAATACCCAGAGACTTTGAAAAATGTGGAAGTCAAGGCCATTTTGCAGTCCAGAGCAAAGGATTTATCCTTTTTTGTTTTAGCGTTGCCAAGTCTTGTGATTTTTTTTTGCCAGTCTCGCAGTGTAAGTAATCTTCCTAGAAGGCCCAGGTTCTGGAGTCAGGAGATTGCAGGAGAAATCCCTGTTGAATTTCTGAAAGTAGGTTCCTCCTGGAAGCAGAGGCTTGTAAACATGACCTCAGAGCATCTTAAGGCTCAGAAACCAGATGACAACCCCTGCCCCCTCCCCAAAGCTCCAGTGTCTCATTCCTTGTAATCCATTTATGTGGGTTTTCAGTGGCTGGGGTTGGCCAAACCATGTGTCTTAGGCTTCTCTGTTAAACAGATGATGGATAGCTGCGTGAATCATAAAAAGGGGAATCCTCTCTGTATAATGCAGCTGGCTGAATTATTTATCACCAATGCATTACCCTTCCAATTTAGCCCTTTATTCCTATTCACAAACAAGTCCTGACTTTTGTTAACGTATTTGTTAGTTGCCTGGATTATATTTGAAGTTCACATCACCAGATCCAATTTTACAAACGAAACACCCTGTGGTGGTTAGTGAATTGTCCACTGTTCTTTATGCAGGGTGGGTAATTGGTCAATAACATCTTACAGCCCTGTTTTTGCTCCCTGATCGAATGACTGGAGCTCTTTACCCAGGAGGAAAATCCCTCTGTTCCCATCTGAACACAGGGATTTGTAAGAGAAAAAGGACATTTCCCCAAATGTTGCAGAAACCCAACCGGTCTGCTGTGAGCTGGGCAATTTTTTGTAGGGAATGGAAGAATACATTACATGAATGGGACTAGATTCAGAATTGCAGTGGGTGTTTTTGTGTGCACTTTTTTCAGTCTTCAGCTGCATCTGTTTTATGATCGCGGCCAGAAAACCCCCCAAAGTAAAGTGCCTGCTGTTGTATTGTGGTTTAGCTGTAGCAGGTTAAATTTCCACCAGAGAATAACGTGACTGTGTGGCATTAGCCTCTCACTTGAGAACGCCGAGTTTGGCCAGCGCGCACACGGCGACGTGCCTGGGTACGATCTCACCTATGCTAGACCACACGCGTTGCAGGTACTGCGAACAGAGCGTCTTTCTCCTGATGGTTACGGACTCTGCTCTCTCTCTGTCCAGCACTGCCAGTAACTCGAACCGCAGCACGCCTGCCTGCTCCCCCATCCTGCGCAAACGCTCCCGGTCTCCGACACCGCAGGACTCCCAAGGAGACGCCATGGTGGAGAAAGGCTCAGACCACTCTTCAGACAAATCCCCTTCTACACCAGAGCAGGGCGTGCAGCGGAGCTGTTCCTCTCAGTCGGGTCGCAGCGGGGCCAAGAACTCCAAGGTGAGGAAAAGGTGACTTGTGTTCAGACACATTTCTCTATACTCCCCGGGGTGCTGTGTTTACTTTCTGCCCTCTCCTTTTTATTATTTCCAACTGAATAACTCCCCTTCTTTACCATATTAAACGACCGAAGACCCTCACCTGAGGTGCTACCAGCCACGGGGGCAGAACCGGGCAGGTCCTAGCACAGCCTGTCTGCTCTTTGCTAGCCTCAGTCCAGGAGGCACTGGTTGCCGGCGAGGTAAGCAGGCCCATGCTGCTGCTTCTGTGAATTAAAACTGTTCTCAGGAGTCTCTACACCAACCCCAGCGAGACTCGGAAAACCAGCCGTGGCAACCAGTCCATTTCATCCACTCAACTGGAGACTTTGAGGCTTACGCTGAGAGTGTGGGGAGGGACGCAGGGATGCGGAAGGGACTTTGATAAACTTGTCATTCGCTAAGGGCGATGCTCCTTCTGGGCAGCACTCGAGGCCTGTTCAAGACTGAAAGCACAATGGGATGTCAGTAATACCAAGTCCTTTTGCTGGTACTTTGCACATGGCTAATTTTTTTTCCCCACAGTCCCTGGCTATAACTAGAGGCTTACCGAGAGCCAGTGTATCCCATCCCGGCTGGGAGCAGGGTCAGTTTTTGCTCCCAGGTGCCCTGGCCATCCGTTTGTCTCTTCCTTTTGGTCATTCTGCCCTGACTGTCTCCTTCTTATGAAAAGCACATAGAAGTCATGAAGGAAAAGTCGCCTAACAAAAGTGGCCCCTTTATATCCTCACGTATCAAGCCTGAATGAGCAATGTAAAAATTCCTTTATTCTATGGCAGAGCAGCTTTCCTTAGCGCAGATGGGGCAGGGTTTTTCCTTTTTTTGTTACTTTCCTTGAGTCAGCTGTCACCGTAGACCCTCCTAAGACAGAGATTTGTCTAATGAGTATGTGGTTGGATACTGGAGCTGCTAGACCTGCCGTGGTCCATGGTGCCTTGTGAAATACAGGTTTCCAGGTGTATGTGAACACAGCAGGAGCTTTCCCAAAACCTCAAATGCCAGGGGACTTTATTAAAGGGCACCTTGCTCCTGGAAGTGTGTATTTGGGCTTTTTTTTTCCAGCTTCATGAGATGACATACTTCACCTTGAGTACCTACACGGTGTTGCCGTTGGTCATCTTTATGCTGCTGGCCTACATGAAAGGAGCTGGTTGATCCTTGGATAATGTACGAGTGCACCCAAACACATGCACACTCGCACACAACTCTGTACGAGCACCCAGGGCACTTTCATTGTCAGTCCCAGCGGAGAAGCCAGGACTCGCTGTGCAGTGGAGATGGGACTCGGTTTTGGGCCCAAGAAGCAGGGGGCAGCATGGAGGAATCATACTTTGCTCTTGCCATTGCTGGGCTTGGCATTATTGGCCCCTAGCTCTGCCAGCCGGCCACAGCCCTGACATTTCATTCATATGGGCCCCAAGGAGACCGAAGGAGTTAATGTCTATTACGTCTGTGGGTTTTCCTCCCTTTTTGTCCTTGTGAGGATTTTTTTTTTTTAATTATTCTCTCTTCACTCCTGCATGCCGTCTCTTCGATATAGTCACAAAGGCGCCTCTCCAAAGTAAGCTTTCTTTCTTCTCACCTGTCCCCCTCAGTAGACTTGTCGTAGTGCTCAGAAATCCTCCCATGGTCCCGAAAAGTGACCCCGAGTAGGACATTTCCCGGTCCTTGTGTGTGGGAATGTCAGCGAGAGCTCACCCCGCTGCCTGTAGCTGTGAGGCTGGGTTCGCTTGAAGTCGCCGAGGGGTTCGTTAATATTCATTCACGCAGTATGAGAAGTGGCCCCTTCTTAAAGCTCTGTGCTTTACTTTTGTTACCCTGTCCCCTAAACCGGCTGGCTTTCAGTATGCCATACAAGACCTGCTATCTGTGATGGGTCATCTGGCTCCATAAACCCTCTTTCCTTTCTCCTCTTCCCACTTAGTAGCTCTTAGAAATCTGAGACCTGTCAGCTTGTCTGTGTTGTTTCAACACCACTTGTATAACTGGACGCCTGCCCTTTCTGTAGTAAGGAATTCATGGTCATTGATCACAATCTGGCCGGACCCTGAGTGTTTTCTGGTGTGGCATGAATATTAAACATCTATGACCTCAAATGAACCCAGCTAAACCCCTGAGAAAAGACCTACTCCCTAAGGACCCCTCAGAATTCATGGGCTCGCTCTGAAAAGTTTTGAATGAAAGATGTCCCTCTTTCATAGGAAAGCAGCTCCCAATGAAGGGTGTATTTTAGAGTTGATTCCAGTGTATTTAAACAAGAGCTCTTAAGTCAACCTTAGGGGATTTTAAAATCAAGAGAAAGATTGAGGAGGGATAAAGCATGAAGCCGCTGGTGTTTCCAAGTATGTGTGAGTGAGGTTTAAAGCCAAAATAGCTGAAATGGCATAGGGCAGAGGTGGCCAACCTGTGGTACAAATACCACAAGTAGCACAGGCAGCCTGTGTGTGGACAGTTAGGCCAGGGAGCAGAAAGCATGGGATAGCAGCAGACTGGGCAAGGGAAAGGGACCGGGTAGCTCTTGGGGAGGGTGCAGAGCTAATGTATGGCACACCTGCCAAAAGGTTTGGCTCCCAAAGGTAACGTTCTGGCTGTTCTCCAGCAGAGATCTTGGCTCCCAGCTTCTGGTTAGTGCACAGCGAAGCCAGTGGCCTTATTCTGCTGTCCCATTCATTCGTGATGCAGAATAGGGCTCAGCCTTTCTTGATTGATCCCTGTTCAGTCCGTATTTTCCCTGAGGCTTAGGGCTCAAGATGGTACAAATTGGGATTATGGGGAGTGGGGTTGCAGGGCAAGAATGAGAAGCAGTCTTCGGGGAGCCCAGGTACTGACTTGCTACACGGGGCTGTGCAGGCGGGAGGAGATGCTGGAGGGACGTGGTAGGCTGAAGGGGCGTTGGCGGAGCGGTGTGGAGGCTCAGCACTGAATGGCAGGCAGCTCGCTAGGGCAGGGGAGCCATGCAGTGGTGAAGATCCATATGGGGCTGGTTTGCTCCACTAGCTGTGAGCCCGTGACTTTCATGAGAAGTCAAGGCTTTAGAAGCAATAGAGCAAACAATAGTGAGACAAACCTCTGAGCACGGAAATCAGGAGGTGGCAAAAGGAGGTGGCTTGGGGTGGGGAGGAGGGTTACAAGCCCATCCCCTGAAGACAGACAGCCATGGCTCAGTGCCATGTGCCCCCTTTATTTTTTTTTTGCATTACGCTGTGCTGTGGGCAAGCTGCCTAGGATGCACTGGTGTAACGACTGAGTCCCCTGCAGCCCGTCAGAGTCGGTTCCTCTTGCAAGCGTAGCATGGAGAGAGGAATCCCAGGGTTAATGAATGTGGCAGCCGAATTCTTCCCTCGCTGCAGGGCGGGAATTGCAATACAAGAGCAGCCAGACAGAGGACGAAGAAATCCCTGTTTCCTCTCTCACCCCCTTGCCTTGGGCATTTTTTTCCCTCTGCAAGCCGAAAAAATGGGCAGCTCATGTTGGTGAGACGAGAATGCCTGAGCCCATGAGTTTGACACTGTGTTTATACCATTGCCAGCAGCTTTCCCTGGAGTCACACTTCCCCTCTTTTGTCTGCTTTTTGTGCTAATTGTCATGACCCCCTTTTGCCATCAGAGGGAGCCACTGTACCTGGAGTTTCAAGCATTCAATTAATATTGAATGCTTTACTAGTTCCCGTTAGCGAGCTTTGTTTCTACTCCACTCGCCGCTGTCAGGTGAAACACGGAGACCTACCAGCACAGCGGAGAAACATCCTGCCCTACCTCAGGCTTTGGTTGGCGGCCAGCCGGCCGTGAACACAGCAGCTATTGCTTTGCTACTAAAGCCAAACTGTGTGTTTTTTGCTCTTGCTCCTTAAACCGAGTTACCCTCCCTGCCGCCTAGAGCCTGTAGATCCTCTTGTGATGAGTCTGAATGCTGAGCATGAATCGTTCCATATTTATTTATTAGTTTTATAGGAAAGATGAGCTTTGCCACGTGGCCCGTAGGTTGGAGCTGTTTTGGACCTGAATGGGGAATAGGAGCAAATTCTGTAGCTTCCCAGGAGTAACTTGGCTTTTTAACCCCCCTGAAAACTTTCGTGGTGAAAACAAAGATTTCCCAAAGTCCAGCCTGGCGATGGAGGGTCAGCTCTTGGTAACTGGCTGGGGAGAACAGGACCCAGTGGTTAGCCCATCTAGTCCCAGCTCATTTTATAACCTCGGACAGGCGGTTAACCTGTGTACCTTGGTTCCCTCAGTTGTAAAATGAGAAGAGAGGTGCGGCCATGCCCCCCCAGAATGGTATGGGGCTTCATCATGGTATGGGGCTTGCGTACTTCCTAGTATGCAAAATGTTTTTGCATACTCTGGAGGCATTAGCTTAGATGGCCAAAGTGTTTCTCCTCCCATTAAAGTCAGTAGTGAAAGCCTGTGTTGAGTTTACTGGGAGCAGGATAGGCCTGGCCGAACAGCCAACAACCGGAGTTACATACACGTGCCGCATGATCCACTGCCGTAGTGTAACCTGGAGTCTCCCAAGCAGAGATGCCATTATGCACAAGATGGTTGCTAGCGCTAGCAGGTGCTTGTTAAGGAGAGAGATCCAGCAGCACATTAATCAAAGGCTCAGCAAAGAGCCCAACTTTCCTCCCCCGGCATGGTTGCCTGGCTGCGGGAGATGAGTAACTGTGTGCAATGATATCCCTGGCATCTGCTTCTCTATGCCCAGTAGCGTTGTGTCCGTGGCACCTCTCGTCAGCCTGTGTGTGACTGCTTCCCCCTGTTATTGCAGACGCTATTTATTTCCCTGTCGTCTTTCAGTTCTAATTTCTATGATTTCTTTTTCCAGTATGACAGACTTAACCTGATCAAAGTAAGAACATGTTTCTTTCTTCCCCCCCACCTCCCTTTAAACTCCCTGCTGGTTCTTTCAGACTCCTTCTTCCTTTCTCCCGGCTGCCTCTAGCTCAGCAAAGAAAGCAAATGCACTAATTGAAGGGAAAGCAAGGAGCTTGGATCAATGTTATTGTTACCCAATCCCACCAGCAGTCATCTGTGCAGGACAGTGGGACCTGCCTCTGACCTCTGTTGCTCTTGTGCTAGAAGGAAGCGTTCCCCAGGCCGCTTACGCCACAAAGGCCATCCTCCTTCTAACTCTGACTTGTATCTTTAGCCCTTAACTTAACTTAACTTCACTATGTGTTCAGTAGTCTCTTGGCTTTCTCTTGTAAAACTTTGGGGAACAGACTGATATCAGAAGATAGGAGTCTGGGAAGCACAGAGAGGTTTAGGGCAATCTGGTGTGGGTACAACATGCCTGAGCTCTCCCTGCAAGAGCCATCACCGCTCCTGAAATCCCCTCTTATGCACGAAAATACATTCATGACTCACATCAAGCACTGGCAGAAATAAAAGGCCCTAGGAAATGAATCTTTCGTGCAGGAATAAACACTCTAACCGGATGCACTCTCAGTACACAAAGGTAAAGGAAATCAGTTAAACAGTGGATCTGTGCATGACCATAGCAGGAAGAGCACGTGCCAAGGAGATCACTTTGGAAGCTCGGGGCATGAGCGTGATGGCCCACACCGAGCGTCAGAAAACAAACCACCCAAGTGCAGGTTTCTCTGGCAGCAAGGTGCCGCAGTTTTGCAGCGAAGGGGCGAAATCTCTGCTGTTGCACATGCGAGGAGTTTTTTTCTCCCTCTGTGACTTTTGGTTTGATTAGGGCTTTTATTTCTAGGCATTTCTGTGTTCTGCCTTCTACCCAGAGATGGTTAGCAAGAGTAAAGAAATGCACAGGGGAGCCACTGCACCCCAGCCACCGGATGATGAGCACGGGGTGGAGGAGTGGTTGCATTAGTTGCGTTACTGGCATCGCTTCTCGGCCTCTTGCGGGCTCAGATCAAGTAAAATGAGCCACACAGTGCCCTTTCCTTGGGCTGCTTACGGACACAAGTGGCTTTTAGATGCAAGGTGCCTCAGGACAAATAGCGGAGCGCAAAGCCAGTTTTGGAGAGGGCTAGAGTTCAGAAGCGTGTGACCAGTCAGAGATTCTTCCTTAATGAATCAATCAACGTTTCTGGGATCTGGAAGGTGTTTCAGTGCTGTGATTCGTTTCCCTTTCCAAAGATCTGGTGGGCAGCCCACTGGGAGCTCTTTGTGCTTGGCTCCCATGCTCCCTGGAGGGAGGCATCGCACCCCACGGGTTCCTGAGCTGTTTTTCACAGAGGCCAGTGCAGGCAGTCCAGCGGGCACTGCTGTCGACAGCAGTCAAGGGTGCATGAGGCCTCTGAGAAGGGTTGGTTTGGGGACCAATGTCTTGGTGCTGATTCAGTTCTCCACCTCACTGACATGCCCCTGGGAGTGTGTTTTCTGGAGAGCATTGCCTCTGATTTTCTACCAAAGCAAGTTGAGGACTCTGACACTGATGCTAACTCTTCATGGAAACTGGAGCAGAGCATCTGGGGAGGCCTCAGTCAAGCGAGATAATTGATTATTGAGTTACAGCATGCAAAACTTACTGTTTGGGTCCAAGTCACAGTGCTGGTCTCCTGATCCAAAGTCCAAAGGAGATCAGGCCCCACCATCACTTCCAGGTCGAGAGCTATGAACCCAGCACACTGCCTATATCATGAATGTATGCTGCAGAATGGGTGATACATGTGTTAATGTCGCAGGCCCTGTTCTTCCCCAGCCTGGGGCAGATTAGGACAGATGACACTTTAGGTAACCTGCCCTGGGAGCAGTGGGAACTTGAAGCAGAACCGTGCAGCAGCTTTCCTGTGCCTCGGCATAGGCAAATACATCCTGTTCGTGATGCCTAGACATGGGCAAAGTGTCCCAACAAGGGAGAATCGGGTGGGGGGTGTAATTTAGAAGCGGTGCTGACTGGTGGATACAGCACAGGGTCGGAGCAGCAGCCCTGTGCTTTCCAGTTGCCGGCAGTCCCTGTCTTTAGTAGCAGGCTGTACGCGCACACGGCAGGATCCCGTCTCCCGCAGCCCGAGCTCCTGTGAGCAGCGCAGGTGCAGTCACTGTGTGTCTGTGTGAACAAGCACGGCTCGTGCATGTTTTGAAGTCAGCTCTTTTATGCCTTCCTTTGTCAGATAACAAGTATCATTTTCCCCATTTCCCTTTACCAGGGAGACCAAGGCCCTGGGACTTGCCTGAAGGTCATAGGTCAAGTCCCTTCCAAAAGAGGGCTACAGGAGGGCCCAGAGCACTGATCTCTAGGCCCCAGGCTTGTCCCCTGCCTCATTTTCTCCTCTGTAAACAGGAGCAATAATCTTTGCCTGTGGCTCTGGAAGACTGATTACTGTGTACCGTTCAGCATTTGAACGATGGAAAGTGGCACCTAAGTTTCTGCAGCCTCACCAGGTGTCCCTGCAGCAGGCAGAAATGCAAAGCCGATTGCCTTCCGGCCACCCCTGCAGTCAGAGCTCTCGCCTCCGGCTCACTATTGGCAAGCGCAACTTTGCAAGCCAAACTGCCTTTTCCACATGCTCCAGTGTGACAAGGGGCCCAGGCTCCCCAAACAATGTGAAGCGGATAAACTGAAGTCACACATGCGGGTGCTGTGAAATGCCTCACGCTGCACACCTTTCACAGAAAACTGCAGCATCCGCTTTACCTGGCTCAGGTGCTTGCTTCTGTGATTATTCTGTCTCTCTCTGTCTCTCTGTTACCTTTGAAGGATGTCTGTGAAGCCCACTGCAAGTGGTTGAAATGAAACCGAGCCCTTCCCTCCCCTGGCAGTTTCTCCAGGGTTTATTTGCAAAGGGTGTCAGAACACATCGTGGGTTTTAGGGCCGAGCCAGCAGGCCTGTGCAGAAATGAAGCTTGCACTACAAATGGATGGTGATTTGGTGACTTAGCTTTTGCATTGCTAGCGAGCGCTGCTGTTCTGCAGAAATGGAAGGGGGGGTGTGCGTGTGCGTGTGCATGTGTGCGTGGATAAGCCTCAGTTGCTTCCCATTACAGCCTCATACTTCAGGGCTGGTTCTTCAGCCAGATAACTGGGAACAAACACTGTAGACTGCTCTGAAACCCATCAAAATATTTTCTCTTTAATCACACTTTCTGCTGATTCGATATACATACCAGTTTGGTCCTGGTTTGCCTGTCTCCCTGCCTGTCTCTTTCTCGCGCTCTCTCTCTTTCTGTCTTTGGTACTAAGATCTCTGTGCTAACTAATGCTTCTCTTTTATTTTGTCCTTACAGAAAAGCCAGAGTTGGTATAATGTAAGTACTCCCGTTTCTCTTGTCCCTTGGTGCATGTGGGGGCGGGGGAGGTGAGGGTGCAGAGGGGCTTTGCAGTAGCACTGGGGCATGTGGAGCATCTCCAAAAGAGAGGGGGGACTGGGTCCAAGCTGACAAAGCCGGACAGGCCTCCCCCGGGGGAAAGAGCTGCGTTCTCCAAACCCTGCTTCCCATCGAATCCCGGTGCAACAAAGCTGAGCCTGGAGCTTCCAGGGCGCAAAAACGCCCATGTCTTTTGTGGCGTGAGGGGCAGTCTCTTTCCCACAGAGCTCACAGAAAGGCAGGCCACCATTCGTCAGTCTTGCTGCTGGTTTTCCCTTTGCAAGCTTGAGTGGCCGCGTCCACAGGCATAAAGCTTAGTCTGCAAATTTTCCACGAGCAACGAAGCGGCAGCTTTGCACAGCAGAACCGCTCCCTGCCTCCTCCAGTGCTTGGCAGTAGGGACCAGCAGTGCAGTGGCTATGCAGGCAAATGCAGCAGCGGGGAGCCAGCCCCCGCCAGTCACTCTCACTTACTTGCAGCCTCAGACATTAGCAGCAGTGATGCTGAAGGGAGGTGATTTTAGCCAGGATGCCCAGGGGTGATGTGCCAGTGCCTCAGGCTTGTTGAGCCAGTCATTTGTATGCGGTAATTGCACTGAACTCTGTTGATCAGAAGTGGCAGAATGATGCCAAGGATATTTTGTTCTGTATCTTTTACCTCGCTGGACATGAGCTTCTTACACATAACACTTCACTCAAAGGGCGGTGCCATGCCAGCTTGCACTGTATTCACTGTCTTTTCTCAAGGTGGATCTGTATAGACATAGAGTTTCTTTTGTGGTTGGGGGGTGGAAGACTTGCACATTTTTGTTGGGGACTGGCAGGTTTTAGGGATGAGGCCTTTGCTATCCTGTGACAGCTCTTCCTAGTTTGGGAAGTCTCTCAGGCATCTGTGGCGCAATCAGAAGGGATGGTTGCATTATGGTTGAGCACACCCATGCCATAGCTACCTTGGGGACTAAAAGCTGGCCCAGGGTGTGCAAGCTGGGCAGGGACTGGAAGGAGTTGGGTGGCCAGCCGGCGAGGAAGACTCTGCTGTTGTGTCGTCACTGCTGTTGGTGCCCACGGTAGCTGGGTGAAAGCCGCAGTCTCAGCAGAGAGGCCAAGAATTCCCTTTCATGCCCAGGCAGTCTCCTTAGATTGCGTCTTGCACAAGTGTTTCACTTTGTGGGCCACTGGATTTACTGTTACCTTTCTTTGTATAAACAGTGGACTTCAAAGCCAGATTTTCCAGAGAATTCAGCTCACCTTTCAACGCGCAGATGAAGTGCACAGTGCCGACCTGCTCCCATAGCAAACAGCAGCAGGTACTGGGAGCTGAGCACTTTTGAAAATCTTGCCCTTGAACTCCAGCACTGTAGATAATGGTGCCTTTCACAAGCCCAGGAAATGATCATGATGCAAATGAGTCACTAGACACTTGTCCTTGTAGGTACATCGAATATTGTTGCCTAACAAGGATTAAAGTCACATTCCTTATCTTATATATTGATCCGTCAATGTAGCATTCTTTGCATCTAAGGATACATTAATAGAGAAGGGTGGTTGAAATCTCTGACCTTAAAGTACCCACTTCTTTCTGCGAAGGGTTTGGCCCTGTCCTTTTCTTCCTTTCTGTGTAATCTGACCCAACATGCAAGCACCCGGTAGGGAAGTGCAGGGCTGAGGAATTGTCAAACGATGAGATTTTTTTCTAGGGAAGGAAAGTTTCTTCTGGTTCCAGAGTGAGGTGGTTGAGGACCCAGCTGCTGGAGAAACCAGAGCCTAGACTCTGAGGTGGTCATAACAAGGACAACCCTGGTGGTAGCCGAGCACCCATGTCTGACAGCTCCCGTGTGTTGAGTTCTGTGCACCCTGTCCTACAGCTCTAGCATGATCCACGTGAAGTGAGTCGGTAGTCACAGAGAAGAGATTGTGTTACATTCAACAGATACCGACATGCAGGTCTTCTACTCTTGCTGCTGCACCACTCCTCTTGGTATCTCAGGACGTATTTATATGGCAATCCAGATGTGTGGTTGCAGCTCATCTTAGACTTGCCCCTTGCTAGCTTTCATGTATCTAGTTCACAAGTGCTGACAGCCATGACAGCACCAGCGATGGCCACACCAAGCCTGAACTTAGGTCAGTACTGGGTACCCGAATGCATGTTGCCACATGTGCCCTGCTGTCCTGATGCAAGCTGGTTAGTCTAGGCTGCCTGGGTATGCCAAAAATGCAGTCTGGATTGCAGTGTGGACAAACCTGAAGAGGCTGCAACTTGCTTTTTGCTCATGTCTGGAGAAACGAGCAGGTTTTTTCTACCCTCCTCCACTGACTCAGCACACGTGTCTGGCTTTGCAATTCTATGCCTGCTAAGCCTGTTGTCTCTCTAAAACCGAATTCTTTTGCTGATGATTTTAGGTCTTAAATGAGTTTTGTTTCAAAATGGCAACACTTTGTGCCAGGGGTGGAACACAGACCACGACAACTTCAGTGTGGAAGAGAACGTGGTGTAATGAGTGTAGACAGGCAGAGGAAGTAGCAGAGGCAGTGACTAAACTCCCTTTGACTCTGTTGGCCATAGGTATGGGACCAGTATGATAGGATCTGGGCAGAAGCAAGGCCAGGAGCAATCTAGATAAGTCCCTCTGGGAAGGGGTGAGAGCATGGGGGAGGCAGGATGGACAAGCAGGGTGGGAGCAAGCATAGACGGGAGGCAGTAAGGAAGGCAGGGGGTGGTGTGAAGTATTCGGAGCAGACAGACATGCACAGAGAAGTTGAGTTACCTAGAGATGGACGCAGAGAGAAGGCAGCCAGGAAGAGTCCTAACTCCCAATATGAAGAAACCATTGACTAGCTGTGTTTTAGTCAAGAGCTGCTTATCTATGTGGCTGCTGGGAGCCGTCCCTGCTTCATGGTGCTTTGGCATGGTCTGCTTCTATGGTTCTCTTGTGTTTTGGTGCCCTCTCTATCTTATCTTTCTGTTCTTGTTTTTCCTCCATATGTTTTCAGCATGAGAGACAGCACATCCGGAGAGTAAGCACTGGCTGTATTCTTTGTGGTTTTATTTCTTTCCGTCGTTTTCCTTTCTCTGCTTTGTTCTAGTCCATAGAACCGTTCTGGCCAGATAAAAGCAGCCATTTGGAAATAGGGTTGGGCTACCCAAGCCCCAGGCAGGGAGTCAATAGTGTTGTCATTGTCAGAAATGTCCTTCTCCCTCCCCGGAGAGCCACGCTTCCTGCCAGGATTCTCCAGCGCTGACCACAGCCGGACACTTCCCTTTCCCATCCCTACTGGAAGAGCCTTGTCAAGGAGGGTCCCTCTCCGGAGACGGTGTAGACAGCCCACCTTTGAGTTGACTTGCAATTTAGCTACCACAGGGTAGTTTCTTTAAATCCACACACATGCGTGCAAGCACATATGCACGTGCAGTGCGCCTGTTCCTACCACGTGCACATGCACTTGTGGATCAGGATTATCATTACACCTAGGAGGCGCAGTCACGGCCAGATGCTGCACAAACATGAGACGAACAGCGTCCCAGCCTCAGTCCTGTACTCCAGCTTCCTGTTGAAATATTAGCCTCAGCTGGGAAGGGAACAGCCCTATTTCTGCTGCTTTTAACTGGTTTTCTTGCATTTACCCCACTTGACCTTTTGTCTCCTTTACAGTAGAGGTGGCTTCCTCCTATATCCTATTTTTCTCTTTTCTAAGACATTAGCAACCTCCAGCTGTGAATATTTGCTTTGATCGCTGTTCCTTTGCATCCAAGCATGTGTTCTGCTTGGATCCACCCATGCTTTCCCAAGCAGCTTGATGGGGTGGGCGGGTGTTTGTGAAGTTTGTGAAGTTGTAGGCACCAGACTCAAATAATAGACATGTCTTTTTCCTCCATCCTAAGAGACCTTCCCTTCTTCTCTGCCCCCCAAAAGAGGCAGGTGCCCAGTCAATGAATTAAGATAACAGTGCCAGTTCAGGTTCAGTTCAAGTCTCCTTCTCATGGGCTGGATTTAGCAGTTTAAGTAGCCTGGCATCTACAGCTCCCAGCAACCTGTACTCTGTGGCTGCCTAAGGAGCCCCCCTGCCTGACCCTGGCCTGGTGGGACCATCCCTCTGTAACCATCAGCTTTAGGAGGTCACGTTGTTCATAGCCAGGAGACCGGCGCGGTGGCTGAACAACCTCTCCTGCATTTATGTGGATTAGGAATAGATGCCCATGCTTTGCTCACGTCTTCTGGCTGGAGGAATGAGGACTGGCTGCCAGGCTAAGTTCACCGGCAGCGGAGAGGAAAAGTCCCCGGAGGTATTCACTGTGCCTTTAGTGAGGAACACCAGACCCAAGCCTCTGGCTTGTTAAATTTGTAGGCTTAATGAATTACATTTCTATCCCTAAGTGCCAGTCGGCCAGGCTTTAGGCTCTTGCAAGTCCATGTTAGCCCTTGGGTGGTACTCAACGCCCCTGCTAGCCCTTGGGCAGTACTCAGCTCCCCTGCTCTGGGCTTGCATGTGTCCTTGATAAAAGGGGAGGTTAGGAGTAAGGATGACTGAGTTGAGGAGTTGCCTGTGCAGCCGTAAGCTGGCAGTCTGCCTCAGCACCGGGCTCCTGAGGTACGGGAGCTTGTCAGTCTGTGTGCGTATCCCATACCCACCAAGGCCGGGGAGAAGTGAAGGATGACTCGGATCCAGGCACGGGGAAGGTTGGCTGGTGGAGCTGTGCTGTTGCAGCCATCCCAGCTGAGTCTCCTAATGAAGATGTAGCCTGCACTGTCAAGTGAGAGCGGTTTTGCTGGCGTAGCTTAGTTAGGGTCCCTCGGCTAAGTAAGCTATAAAAGCAGAAAAACTAGGTATTTGTTAGTGCAGCTGTGCCTACACCGGGGCTTTATCAGAATACACGTGCTATGAAAATTGTCACCTAATTGGCATGGCTACAATGGCAACAGCTTTGAGCACACAGATCCTCCCTGAGGCACGGAGGAAAAGGAGCTTCTAGCACCCAGTTTTGGAGAAAGCAGAGAGCAATAATGGGCTGTTGTTGCCCCAGTATAGGAAAAAAGAGCGCTCAGACTTTCCTATATGCAGAGGAACATGCTGGCACTGTGCGAGGGTTCCCATATCTAGATATATTGATGTGCTTTTCCTCCTCCCAAGCCCATACATCCCTCATAATAGTTCTGAGTAGTAATCACTTGCACGAGTTCGCGGGCAGTGCACCTGGCAGCTCATCAGCTTGGGCTGCAGTTAAATAAAGAGGGTGGGAGAGGGCTCCCTGTTTTGGGCTATCCCATGTGCAGGTGCTGTGGTGGCACGAGGAATCACCTTGCAGCTTTTCTGCGCTCTGGTATGCTTGGTTGGAGCTTTTGCCCTGTTGTGCAATGCGGGTTAACTTGCCCCCACCTCTTGCCTTGAAGAATGCTGTTCAGCAGCGCTGTCTTGTGAAAACGGCATTGGAAAGGAAGCAAGAAGGTGGGGGAGGAGGGAGGAACAACCGGGATGGCCAGTTCCACATGGTCAAAAATCATGAACAGGATTCTGAAAATCACGAGCGATCTTTTTAATCATAGGAAATAGGACAGCAATAAGAAACAGTGGATTCATTTTCTTCCTGGTATGGTTTTTAAGGCTTCAGGTTGCATGTTTTTAAGCTTCTCTTTGCAAACACCAGGGCTGAAAATGATTTTATTTACGTGAGAGGTGTCATTCTCTGGTAATAACCTGACTCCTGGAGCAGAGTCTTCAAGGGAAAATAAGCAGCTAATATCAATAAAATGGCAAGTGCTGGCAGCAGTGGGAGAGCAGAGAGTGAAGGGGGAGAGGTCAGGAAGCAGGGACAGGTGCAAAGCCACGTGCAAGGCAGAACTTGGAAAGTCGGGGTGCTAATCCCTACAGAACGACGATGGGCATCAACCGGAGCTTGCAGACCCAGAGTCGGACTTGTCCAGCGTTCCTCCTCTTTGCATCTGGATTTACGGCGCGGCCGGCCTGCCACAGGCTGCCCCAGCCGTGGAATCAAGATGCACTTCCACTCCAAGATTGGCAGTTCAAGGGGACAGGGTCTTAGTTGTGTTTTGGGCCACACCTGGCACAGAGCTTACCACGTGGGAGGGAGGTGGTCATGGGAATCCCCCACTTGGGAAGCATCCCAGAGGTCACCTCCTGCCCTTCTTGCACCCCATGCATGGGGCCCTATTCTCTATCAGAGCTTGGAGCATCCCATTCGTATCCCCCAGATCTCATGGTCAGAGCGGGGACATTGAGCGGCGCCAGGCTTCTGCTTTTTGTCTCTGCTTGACCATAAATCACTGGTGACCCGCCACTCCCTAAATAGGGTGCATGCCCTCAGGGCTATTCGCTGCCGGGTGCCAGAGAGTCGGGCCTTCTCCAGCATTTCCAGCTGCTGCGTGTAGCAAGTGCGACTTCTGTAAATGGCCTCCAGTGTGCAGAGAAGAGAGTGAAGGGGATGCGGCAGAGCTGAACAGTCCTCTCTGGATACTGGTAGGGAAAAAGACTTAGAGAGGAAGGTGATGCTCTGCAAGAAAGAGAGCAAACAGACAGACTGGAGGGACGTGTGAGACCCGTGGGATCTGCAGGGCTGCTCGGATCCCAGGGACAGCTACCCCACATGCCTGCGTGCCCTCAGAGTTTGTTCTGTGCACACCTGCTTTCCTGTCCTTCTCTCCCCCCACCTCTGCCTGTGTTCGGCTTCGCTCTTCCTTATTTCTCCAATCTGCTTTCCCCTATCGCTCACCCTTAACCATACATACGGGCAGCAGAGAAATGCAGACAAGCTATAAAACCAATTTACAACGAAAAATCACCCACTACATCACTCAAATACCCAGAGACGCATTTCACTTCCCTGCGAGACTCCTGCTGAAGTGACTTGGTGGCAGCACAACTCTGCCCATTTGTCTTTATGAAGACAAAGTCTGTGCCACAGACGGCGGTAGGGGACGAGACGCTGACAGAAGCCCTGCATCTGCAGTTCTCCAAACAAATGCTGCACCCACACACAGAGGGATATTCCCAGCAATGGCTCCAGAGTAGACCTCTGCTGACAACTGAACATGCAGCTTCTAGTCCTGTCTCACGCACAGCCACGTGTGCCTCCCCTCAACACCGCGCACTAGGAGACTAGAGACGGGAACGTGCTGAACGCAGCTCGCTCTCGGGTCTGGACAACTCTGTCCGTGGCCTGCTCTGTGCAGAGCTGTGTTCAAGATAGACCAGACCGTAGCAAAATCAGTGCTCTGGTCCCAGGGAAGGACTGTTTGGGGGGAAAGGAAATCTTGGCGTGCAGGCACAGGTTTGGTGGTACATGCCTCACTTTAGAGCAGCATGCCACAGGAAGTGATGGTGCAGCATTCAGGATTTCGGGGCTTGGGTACCCAAACCAGAAGTACAAACTGAGAGGTAGAAGGGCTTCTAAAAAGCTAAGCAGGGATGAGAGTGGAAATCTCTCACTAGAGGAAGAGACTTTTTTTTTAACCCATACTGTCCCAGCATGCCAAAAAGTAGCATAAAAGAGAGAGGGGGACAGACGCCAGCTCTTGAAAAAACCAAAGGCCTTCCCCTTTCGAAAGAGAGAGAAACAATTTTGGGAGGCAGGAAAGTGCTGGCACAGGCAGCTTCCTAGCATGACAGCCTGAGCTGCTGCCTTGGCAGCGGGCAGACACGGTGCATGAAGCCCCTGCGCTCAAGATGAAGCAGCAGTTCACTTAACGAAGACCTGGTCTCTTTTTGGGTGCGAACTGGCTCCTGCCAACCTGAGATTTTTTTTTCTGAGGTACACTGCTGTTGTTTGAAATGATTCATGCAGTCATTCTTGCAAGGGGTGACGCGTGTGCGCCTTGTTCACCAGCCAATCGTCACCTGTTGGCGGTGTCCAGAATTGGGGCTGCATCGGGTATTTTGACATACCCTGCGGGCTATGGGCATTGTCTGTTCCCTTCCTGGAGAAGTAGTGTGCGTCTGCACTTGCAATTTAATCAGCATCAGCACATTTTAGTGAATGTTAAAGCATCACAGAAAAAGTGCACTTTTGCTAATGTGCAATAAAATAGGCTAATGCGCCTTTTTCTGGTACCTCACAGTGGAGGTCCTAACTGTAATCAGCATTACCGAAAGCGTGCTAATGAACATGTAGGTGCACCCACATACTGCTAACGCCCAGGCTGTGGGCACAAACACTTGCAATCCTGCATTCAGAGTTTTCTTGCTACCCAGAGGCATGAATACTTATTTAGAAACCACCTGGCTTTTTTGCTGTCTGCACACTTCATGGTTTCACAGTAGTTAGGGGGCAGAAGGGACCTGAATAGATCATCTAGTCTAACCCCCCGCACTGGTTGGAGCACACACTGGGATCACACGACCCCAGACAGGCGTCCATCCAACCTCTTTTTGAATTTACCCAAGATAAGGTGTTCACTTGAAAAGCGTTCAAAATTTCTGCCAGGAGATTCCTCCATTAACATGTTTGAGGAAAGCCCCGAGGGGTTGCAGACCCCAACCGAGCATTGCAGAGCTCAGGCTGGAAACTTGTGTGGATTTAAGGATGGCAGCCAGGTCCCTTGTTGTTCAAGAGAGTAGCAACCATAATTTCCTCGGGTACTCAGGGGAACAGGGCAGACTTTGTAGGAGTTGTCCGTTTCTGTCCAAAAGTCAGGTGAACCCTCCCTGCAGACTTAGGCGTGAAGCCATCCTGGGGGAGCCCAAGCCCGTGCGGTTTCTCTCCGAGGAAACCACCCTCTCCCCGATCTCCACGTTCACATCCGCCCCTCCCTCCTCCCCACGTCTCCAGTGCCATCCTGTCCCAGCTCCCTGTGTTTGTGCTAGAGTTAATGTTTACCATCACCACCCCTACGTGGCTCCTGCTGTTGCTCCCAGCTGCTCCTGCTCTGCAGGAACAGACCCAGCAGCCATGCTTGCAGGTTTAGAAAGGCATTTCTCATCCAGCTAAAGCAAAATGTGCCATTCATTAAAGCGACCAGGGCCTTGCACTGCAGGTGCTTGCACCATTGTAGAGCCTGGTTTGCAGCCTGCTCTAGTGCACACAGGAGCAGGGATTTCCATAAAGGAAGCCTCCCCAGTTTGTGATGGCGGATGAGGCGTCCTGCTTCTTGCTTGTCAGCACAGAGATACAGCTGCATGCACGCTAACTTCTGCTTCAGAGCGTTTGTGGTGCGAGAGCTTACTGACTTAGATGCAAGTGGCTTGCTTGTCCTTTCTATCAGACGGTTGCAGCCTCTGGTCCTGAAATTAAGTCTGCACGCAAGCCTGGTTCCTCTGGCTTTGCAGAGTTGAGGCTTTTGGGGTCTGTAGGGGCTTGCATCTTTTCTCTTTTCCTACCATACCTATGTCCAGCTCCACAGGACCAGCATCGGAGCTGAACAGGAGCTGTGTTTTATGGGTTCCTTGCTATGCGCTGTCTCTTTTTGCCTGTGTGCTGGAGTGGGGACAGGTAAAGAAGATGAAGGGGCGAGGGTGGATTCCAGAGAAAGATCCATGCAATCTTCCTGAGGCTCTCAGAGCGCTCCTGGGGCAGTGTCCGAAGGAAACCTTTGCCCTACCGTGTTGGGGAGTGAATGCACCCTAGTTTTTCTGGGCTCGGAGACATTTTGGGTAAGAGAGCCCCAGACCAGTCCAGCTGTTTGGGTCTCACATTGCCGATTTCATCATCGCTGGGCTCAACAGGCTGGTCTCTCCTTCTCCTTTCACCTCCCCCAAACACGCACCGTCCAACAGTTTTCCATTACAGGAAACATCTGTTAGGAGGCAGGGCTGAGCCCGGGTTACTGTCGGGCATTGACCGACAGAATTACCCAGATACAGTAACTTAAAGCATGTGCGAGTCATTTTGGTATCTCCCCACCCGCTCCTTCCATGAGAAAAATTAACAGAGACCAAAGCTGCCTTTCAGAGCAGAAAGGGGATGGGAGCAGAGTGCCTGAGGCAGGCGCTGGCGAAACAAGAGTTCCTGCTTCTCTGATAAGCAGGCTAGGGCTGCACGCCGCTTGCTGTGCAATGCAGCTCTGGAGCCAAAACTAGCCCAGTGTGGTCCTGCAAATCCTGTGGTCCTGCAGATTGGGACGGGGCAAGTCATCCACCATCCTGGGCAGCCCTGGCATTTGGGCCCGGATTTGTGAGCTCCTGCTGCCCAACAGCCTCCTGCTCTGGACTGCTCTGGCACTTCCAGGATACCCGCTGTGACAGGTCAGCAAGAGCGAAGCGGCGAGAAGCCACAGGCGCCCAGGGAGCACTGGCTGATAGCTTCCCCTCATGAGCCCCTTCTTCCAAGTCTCCTGGAGAGCCGTTCTTCTCTGGAGCTGCAGAGGCTGCTGGGGCAGAACAGCTGGATGTCAGAAGAGAAGGGGAAGCCACCAGGCTGCTGTTCTTGTGTCTTTCTGCTTTGAAGCTGAGCAAGAGCAAGTAAAAGTGTGAACAGGAGACGGGAAGGGTTGCAGAGAGTGAAGGGAGCAAGCGAGTGCTAAGGAGGTGCAATGGATTCCTTGCTGCAATGTGGGGTTCTCTGGAGCCTTATTCTGGAGCAAGATGACCAGAGGCTGCTGCGGTACTTGGAGAGGCTGCAGGACCTGGCCCAGGAACATGTCAGCCCACGGTCAGAAGAAATTCCAGCTGTGAGTGTCTCAACTGAGCAATTTATCAGGGTAGCAGAAGTTTCTGTGCCACCTCTTCCTATCCCTTAGAGCCCATGGCTGCAGAGAAGACTTGAGGGAGTCCAGTTGTCTAGTACGGGGCTTCCCAAAGCCAGACCCTAGCTCAGAGCCTTGTGCCTGCAGGGGAGGGACGTCCCGATCCAGATCCAAAGTCAGTTCAGTCTCTACAATGGGCCGAACCCAGATGTCAGACCTGACTGTACTCCCATTATTAAATTCAGGGCCTGAACTCAGCTGGGCATACCTCTAAATAGGACCCAGGCACAGGGCCTGAGACCGACACTTTGGTGAGTGAAATCCCGGAGCACACGCCTGCTATGTTGAATGCCAGTTATGAGTCTGGGACAGTCGCAAAATGCTCTGCCTTCGAGCCTACAATGATTAGAGAGCACGTCTCGAATGGTCTTTGCACCAGTATTAAGAAATCAGTCGTTAAACTGTGGGGGCTAAGTAGGGCGCAGCTAACCGCAGGGAGGTAGCTCCCAGGGGAAGAAAGTGGGGATGCTTTTCTGTGATATTTCCATGTCTCCTTCCTGTCCTAAACTTTGTGGCCAGTAATGTCCCTGCCTGCCTCTCTCTCTCCCTGCCCACCCATGCTTCCTCTAGAAAGAGATGTCTTCAGGGGTTTCATAGATTGCAAGGCTGGAAGGGACCTCAGAAGATCATCGGGTCCTGCAGGTCTGTTGGATTGACTGGAAGGTCTTTGTGTCTCTCTGATTCTGGGGACATATATTGCCCTGCTAGGAAAGGGAGAGGAGGGAATCAGCATGGACTCCAGGTCATCCTCCCTCTACTTACAGGAGACAGCAGAGATGCAGCTTGTCGGCATTTGCACCTGTCTCCATACGAAGCTCCAGGCCAGCCCCATGTGCGGGGAGGGCTTGGCTCTTCCAGGGGGCCAGCCTTGTGGAGCATGTCTGGCTAGGATTACAAAGCTGAGGAAAGTTGTTAATGCTCAGTAAATAGCAGAGACAAGCCAGCTCCTGCTGTCAGTGGGAAAACTCGCAGGGATCATCCTTGCTGGGTCTAGGATTCAACACAGTAATTTCCACTTCTCTGACAAGCCAGGTTCTCTTCCTCCTCTGTTCCCACTTCCTATGCAATTAGTAAAAGTCACCCTGAATTTTACCCCGGTGCATTAGGTGGGAAAGCAAGTCCTGGTCTCACGCGTGGTAAGCACATGCGGTCCCTGCCCTCCCTCTGCCACAATGCCCGTGTCTTTCTCCTCCTGCCCCTGTCCCTGCCTCGCTCATTAACAGGCACTCTCTTATTTGCAGGTGTTGAGTCCAACGTATAAACAGCGGAACGAAGACTTCAGGAAACTCTTCAAACAGCTTCCCGACACTGAGCGCCTCATAGTCGGTAAGGCCAGTGGGACTTCTGTCAGCCCCTTTGCTTTCTGTTGCACTGTGCCCTGCTGAGCTGTAGGAAGATGCTCCAGGAGGAAGTCCAAGAGCAAGTGGATCTCTGGGCAGAGATCACCCCCAAAGAGCAAGCCCTTGAATTGCCTCCTGTGCACTCACAGCCAGATCCTCAGCTGGGGCGAGTCGGCTTCATTTTGTACTCTTCAGTAGAGCGGTGCCGATTCACACTAACTGGGAATCTGGTTTCTGATGCTGTTGGGAACATGGAGAAAGCTCCGCTCTGCTTCCTGGGTTTGTCAGGTGAGATGGGCAGCACGGCAGCTGAGCTTGTGGCTGCTAACTCTTGTGTTGCATGTCACAGTCTTTATCTGCTGAAGGCATTTAATGAGACAGATGAAGTATAAATTAGCAGAGTGGTGTGTGGGAAGGAAGGAGATAAGAGGAACCGAGCCGAGTCTCCAGTAGGTATGCGGGGAAGTTTCGGGTGCAGATGGCTCCAAACTGCAGAGTTCCTGTCCACCTTTGTGCTTCCCCAGACCTGGCAGGATTGGGGTCCGAGCAGGCTGCTCAGGTCTTTTCCCTGTTTGCTTTGGGTCCCACACCTCTGCCTCACGCTGCGGCATCACCCCCACCCCAGCCGCTCTGCACATACCTTGTGCAGCTTCCCAGTCCCCTGCCAAACAAAACTACAGCCTGGCAGTGATTTAACTGCTGCCTTTGGCAGACCAGCCATCCACCTCATACCTCTCGGGAGTGATGATCTGATAGCTGCTGCTAAGTCTTTGGAAGCAGGGAGAAGAGCTGTTTGGTTGGGGCTGCGGGAGGTACACAGATGACAGAAGTGAGTTTGGAAAGGAAGATAGGGGCTAAGATTATGGAAGTATTTCCTGGAGCACTACCAGATGAGCAGTCAGCAGGCTGCCAGGAAACCCCCCGTGCAAGGTGGGGAAGGACGCGTGGTCTTATTGGCGGCTTGGGAAACTTAGGTTATGTTCCTGGCTCTGCAGTGCAGCCAAGGCACTTCTCCTCTCAGAGCGTCTCCCCTTATACATAGATTCGCTGGTCTATTTAAATTAAAAACGCTGGAGCTGAGTGCTGCACACTGTACAACCTCAGTTTAGGCTCGTAGGGATACCGTAATACGAATACCAGCAGGTTCAGGTGGATGATCAGCTCTAGCATGTTTGTAGCCCTGAGTTGGTCGGTCGTATGGAGCTGGCTTGGGTACTGGCTCTGGGATTTTTCAGGTCCTTGCTCTTCTACTGGTGCATTACCAGTCCTAGCTTGAGCCAGTACATGGCAGGGGTCTGGTTCTTGATGGTTAGTTCTGGCGGGTGGTGGTTTCTTGTGATTCTAGCTCTATTGCTGATGCTCTCCTTTGCCCAGTATTACCTTGGTTGTGAGTTGTGAGGCTTACCTTGATTGCCACTTCAAGCGGCAGCTTGGTGTTGCTGGGATTACTGATTCTGGCAGGTGCCTGGTTTAAGTGTACGTTCTGGCTCTGCTCTGTGCCTGGCTCTAATGTGCCCGCCTGTCCCAGCAAGATGCTTGTTGGCCTACCCCTTGCTAATCTTCTGCTCTCTGTCTACAGATTACTCATGCGCGCTTCAAAGAGACATTCTCCTGCAGGGTCGACTCTACCTCTCCGAAAACTGGATCTGCTTCTACAGCAACATCTTCCGCTGGGAAACACTGGTAAAGACCCTCTCGCTGTTTTCTCAGTCAAGTGTTTTTTGGGGCTGACTTAGAAGCATTTTGAGCATGCCTTGATTTACTCAAAAGCTTGTTCCTTTCTCTGCTCCCTCCTTCCTTTCACCCCCTTTCCCTTTCTTCACACCTCTCGTTCTAGTTGACTGTCCGTTTGAAGGATATCTGTTCGATGACCAAGGAAAAAACAGCACGGCTTATTCCTAATGCTATCCAAGTTTGCACTGACACTGAAAAGGTACGTCCCAGACCTCTGTGCTCCTGGGTTATGGCACCCATGGCCTGGTGGGTAGTGGGGGGAGATGATATGTAATGAGTAGGGTTGAGTCCGGAGCAGGGTTAGCACATGTGGCCAGTGGGACAGGAGATGGTCCTGACCCAAGGGGTTGATGAAAGGCCTGTGAACCCTTAGATTGCAATATCACATCCAGAGACTGCTGAGTTGCTGGTTAGCATCATTTCTTCTCACATGCTTTCTGGGGTTTAAAGGCACTGAGATGTTCCTCCATTCCCGCTCAGAAGCTCACCTCCTTTGCTTATAACGGGCTTATAATTCTGCACACGCTCAGCCTGTGAAATGCTCTGACCAGGCTCCTCTCCCTTTTGGCTGGAATCTTCTGAAGTGATCTCTCTCTTTCTCTTTCTGTCCAGCACTTTTTCACTTCCTTTGGTGCCCGAGACAGGACGTACATGATGATGTTCAGACTCTGGCAGAACGCTCTCCTTGACAAGGTAAAGAGACTCCAGGCATACAGGGAGCCGGGTCCTGTTATCAGAGGGGACGGCAGTGGTTTCGCTGAGCTCAGACCCTTGTAGAAATCCACAGCGCTTTGGTTAAACTGTGTATATGAACCTGGAGAATCACTAACGGCACACTTGTGCAACTAAAGCACGTAGCTGCATGGGTCCCGTTTCCCTTGTGACTCTCAAAATGACCTTTATGCATAGGCATATCAGCGCACGGATTACATACCCCTCTTTAAATGGCATGTTCTGCCTCATTTACCATATCTCAGATGAGGTGCCCTGCAGTAGTTGTCATAAACCCCTCATTTCAGACGAGCTGCTCCAGAAGAAAGCAGTTCCAAGTTGGTTTTAGAGGAAGATGCAGGGAGGAAGGAGACGGGGAAAGGGTACGAGTCCTGGGCAGCCCAGGCACACGTCGGAGCAATGAGGGTTGCAAGATGTATTGGGTAGGATTTGGATGAGTGCGACTTCGGACCCACCAGACAGATGGAGCTGATTTGCAGGAGCTGAAGTCTGGAATGCATTTGGTTTGATGAGCAGGCTGTGATGCTATAATGCACGGTGTGCGTCTGTCCTCGTGGCTGGAGTGAGTGCCTGGATGGTAGCGTGAGCGCTTGGAGATGTGCTCTGCGGTGCCAGCGGACAGCTCGCAGCCCACGCGCAGCATTGACCGGAGTAGCAGCAAAACGCCTTGATTTCAGGACGGGCAGCATGCACTATAGTAGCCTTGAATGCAACTTGGTGTCACCACCATATGTTGCTATTTACACAACCTTATTGACTCGCATAGCAAAAATCTGTAGCCTTTGGTTTCAAGGCTTGAAACAAACAGGAACTGAGATTTGGAGCAGTGCAGACAGGAAATACTTGAGTGCTCTTTCCCTGAATTCAGGGTCTAGGGCTGATGAGAGGGAGGGAGAGAGAAGCCCAGCCAGGTCCCTTTGATAAGACATCTGAATTTCATAGCATGTTGGAGAAGATGAACATTTCCCTTGGTAAACATTTCCCAGTTGAGCCTGGACATATTGACTATTACTTTAACATCATTAAACCCAAAGTTATCATGGCATTTCCTGTCTCATCTCAAACAGCACCAGCTTGGGAAAAATCCAACCCTATCAGATCCAGAAAAGCTCATTGGAGTTCCCCCTCCCACCTCCAGTTACGGAGAAATCTTTGTCGTTGGCTATTTAATTTCTCAGGGCAAACAGACTGGCCCTTTACTGTCTGCAAGAAATCAAAGTCACAAGTGCCCGACCCCTTGCCTCAGTAAGTGGAAGATGGGGTCACAGTCTGATCAGCTGATCTTCCCAGATAGACTGGGCTTTCCAGAGGGACATTCCTGGTATTTTTTTGTTTCTCTTTCAAGCTTGCAAGGCCTGGGATATTCTCACAATGAAACCCGGGGAGTCAGCCTCTTTGGCATAACTCTCGCTTTGTCTTCGATTTACAAAAATATTTCTGTCCCCTCAGGACTGGCTTTTAACATGGTTCTCAGAGGCTTTCAATTGTGGGCAGCCTCCATTCAGAGAGCAATGTAGCCTGATGGAAGCCTGATAAAAGACCCAGAAATCTTTTATCTCGTCCGTGGGAGTCACATTGATGGGAGCAGCACTGGTAGCGCAAGAGAAGAAAATGTGCGTGAAGGAGAGAAGCTTCCTAGAAGAGAAAATCTCTTATCAGCGCTATTTATCAAAGTGGGCAGGATGAAAACTGGGCTCAAAACCAGGCTGGTCCCTGCTCAGGCTAGGAGTATGCCTGCTGCCAGGTTCCAGTCACCTAGTGCCATGTGCCAGGGTCAGTGGAGCAGTTAGTTGGTCAGTCTTGCGGCAACGAGGGGTAGTTGCTAGAGAGAGGCTGACAAAAGGATGCAACCCTGAAGCAGAGGGCACCATGCCATAGGAAGCACACTGCATGAGCCCTCAGGGTAGGACACAACCCTCCTCTGACAGTGAAAGGCCTGGCTTTGAAACACAGCTATCCTATGGGGCAGCAGCACTGTAAGAAGCTGCTTCATGCTATACCATTTCAAAGCCATGGAGAATGGCGAGAAGTGTCCACAAGGCCTGAGAGAGCTGTGGGTTTACTGACTGTCAGCAAGGCTTTTCCTAGGGTTGGGCACCTGTTGGTAGGCAGTGATAATCAATGCTTAGAGCAGGGGAAAGTGCTGGGAGTCCTCACTTCTTTTCACAGCTGTGCTGCTTTACATGTGTCCAGCCCAGGGCATCTTGCACATTATTTAGTCATTGCTAGGGTAGCACTTTGAAGTGCCAAGTGCTGGGTAAGTGTGAGGTGAGATGAATTTGTCAGTGTGTGGGGTTCTCAAGTGAAGTGTTGCACGGTTTTATCCTGTCTTCCCCTGTAGCCCCTGTGTCCGAAGGAGCTCTGGCACTTTGTCCACCAGTGTTACGGGAATGAACTGGGGTTGACGAGCGACGATGAAGACTACGTGCCCCCTGACGATGATTTCAACACGATGGGGTGAGTGAGCGAGTGAAGGTGAAGATGCGCAAACACCGACAGCGGGTATAGAAAGGCAGGGCTCCAGTTCATGGCATGCCTCAAAGGACCTTGAACTTCAGTGTACAGCCAAATGTTGGGTGAGGCTAGAAATTTGGGCTGAGCACCTAACGTTTCAAATGCACCTTGTGCCCCTATGTGTGTGCAGTCATCACAGCTGTCAGTGGGAACTGAACTCAAGGCCTTCAACACTGCGGGCATTGTCCCCTAGCCTTGGAGTTCAAGGCTGAATGCTGTTAGCGCTTAGCAAACAGCAGGCTGTCCCCGTCAGCAGGGCTTGCCACAGCAGGGAGACAGGACAGTGTATGGCAAGGCGCTGCTTCACACTGCTGGAAGACCTCTGAGCTTCCTGCAACACGGGGCACGGACCCAAGCCATGCTTGCGTGCACGCTTGCTGGCAACACCTTGGAAACCTTCCCATTCCAGTATTCCTTGCGTCCTGTCCTGGCCGGCCATAGGGAGGCATGGAGGGTTGTGAACACATGTCCACCGCTTGGGTTTGCAGTTACTGCGAGGAAATCCCCGTAGAGGAGAATGAGGTGAATGACAGCTCCTCTAAAAGCAGCATGGAGGCCAAGCCTGATGCAAGTCCACAGCTGCCCAAGAAGTCTCTCACGTCTGGCACTGCCAGCACATTGACGTCCACGGGGAGCAGTGAAGCACCGGCCTCGGTATGTACCCCTTGCCTCTACCCCAGCCCTCTGATCATGGCTGAGGACCAGATGGGTGCAGGCAGGTGGGAAGGAAGGCAGGCCGTGGCCCTGTGCACTGAGTGGAGAGAGGCAGGGTGCAGGCACACCAGACTGCAGACATCCCAGGGAGCCTGCTGGGGAATACAGTTGTTCCAGTTCCTGGTTTATTTAGGCCTGCGTGATCCTTGTACCAGTGCCTTTCCCCAGCCTCTCCACGACAGTTTTTATATTAAGCATCCTGTAACTGGCTGCTCAGGTCGCTGACAATAACAGCCTTCTTATGAAGGGGAACAAGCAGGACACCTGGAAGTGAATGCAGGAGGGGTATTATATGATGACAGTTATAAGTGCCTTCCTGTCTCTGATCCCAGGTTGGAGAAGACATTTTTGTGAAAGCAGATAAGGCTTTTCCTCTCCCCTTCTCAAAAGAATGTTGTTTTCCTTCCTGACATCACTTCCTGAACCCCGTGTTTTCTGCATGTGTAGGGCTTGGTGGGTGGCAATTGCAACATCGTTCGTGGGACAGGTTTTTCTTGGTGGTGTATTCACCCTGGATTCAGACTTGCTGTACGTCTGTGCTAGCATGCCCATCCGCTTGTCTGCCCGCACGTAGTGCTGAGCCACGACGGGACATGTGGCTGTCTGGAGCTTTGAAAATTGGCCCCGATATTGAATATATAGTTTGCAAAAGGGAAAAAAAAACCCGCTCCCTGCAGTGGTCTCACTGCTGCCTTTCTGCCCCTGCCCTAGTTTGACGGTGTGCTGCCAGAGGAGGAGGAGGAAGCTGTGGCTGAGAGTCCCATAGAGAAGGAGCTGGCCATTGCCAACATCATAGGAGAGAAGATAGAGATCATTGCCCCTGTGAACTCCCCCTCACTGGACTTCAATGACAACGAGGACATTCCAACCGAGCTCAGTGACTCGTCAGAGACCCACGATGAAGGTGCTCAGTGAGGGCTGCCTCTGGGGTGTGTCATGCTGCCCTGTGCTATCTCTCCTTGGGGGTGCATGTGTGTGAGTGAGCAAGACAGGGAAAGGTTGGTGTGCTGCACCGTCTTCCTCATTAACACCAGGATGACATGTCTAACTCAGTATTCTGGCCTGGGGGAAGCCCACTCATGGGCCAATTGATAGGATAATACAATCACTGCATGTGATTTGCTGCCCTTCTCATGGAGCAGTTACTGCCCTGGACCTGGGTGTGTCTTCTCTAGGCTTTCTCCCTTTCAGCCTGGATTAAATTATATTCTTGGCCCTTCAAAAGCACAGTCTTGCTCTGGAGACGCTTACCGCTCCCTTCTCTGCAGGGGAGGTTCAGGCCTTCTATGATGATTTGAACGGCCGGCAGTATGTGAACGATGTGTTCAACTTCAGTGTGGACAAACTCTATGACCTACTCTTCACTGACTCCCAGTTCCAGAGGGACTTCATGGAACAGCGTCGGTTTTCTGGTGAGACATGTTCCTTCACAGCCCGTAGCACCGTACCCTATGCCCGGGGACTGATTAAGGCAAGATCTTCTGAGCACTAGAGGCTGAGGTCCCTGCCGAAGGGGCGCCCCCGCATCCTTCTGGAGGTTGTGCAACAAAATGCATGCACTTCTTAACTGGATGATGCTGTTGTGCTGCAAAATGCTGTTGTGCTGGCATGATCTGGCCCAGCATGAGATACCATGTCTCCAGCAGAAAACCACTCCAGCTCCACATGCATGCAATGGAATAGCCCAGCAAGTTGTTCTCAGCCTAAGGAGAGAGGGCTCCTTGGTACAGTACAGTCTTTCCTTTCACTGAAACTCCAGTGAGAGACAAAGGGTCCCCTTGCCCCTGCACTGGAAGTGGGGAAAACTCCCAGGCTCCCAAATCCAAATTCCTTAGGCACTTCTACATGTAAAGCAATACAACAATGAGACTCTTTCTACATGTGCTCCTCCTCCCTCCACAACTGGCAGGCTTGCAGGACTTGGAAAGGTCAGTAAAATACTCATATAATGATATGTGAATGTTAGCACTGTCTGAGTGTGCCAGCTCGACAGGCCTGGAGATGAATGTCCTGATGTAACCCTGGGACAGGTACAACAAAGGCAGCAGTTTTCCCCAGTCCACTCCCCCAGCACCAATGGGCCTCTGTCTCCAGAGGGACTATTGCTTGGGACATGAGAGCTGTGCTCAGTCTGCTGCAAGAGCCGCCTGCCATTCCTGTCGGGGTTGGGTATGTGGCTACATCCCTTCTGGGAGCGGGGCATGAGGGCTCTTCCTGTCAGTTCAGGAGTCTAACACAGTGGCCTTTCCCCTTCCAGAAATTATCTTTCATCCCTGGAAGAAGGAAGAAAATGGCAATCAGACCCGAGTGATCCTGTACACCATCACCCTTACCAACCCTCTGGCCCCAAAAACTGCCACTGTCACCGAGACTCAGGTATGAGGAAGTAGAGCAGGTGGGTGTCAGGCAAAGAGGGTCAGAGGCTGACCTTCACACCCTGATCGGTGGACCAAGCTCTCTGCCTCTCACCCTTCTTTCTCTTCGTCTTTTCTGTGGTACCATTGCCTACCTCTGTCTTCTCCTGCATGCTTCCCTTATATGCTATTTAAGCATCACTTGTTGGTTGCAAATCCTAATGGTCACAGTGCAGACTATAACTCAGGTTAGCCCTGCAGCGAAGACAAACTTGTACACCCTGTGTGTGCACAGTCCCTGGCCTAGGCCACATGCTAGTGTTAGCCACACTCAAAGCTCCTCTGCAGCAGCACAACCCTCTTCTCTGCTGACAGAGTTGCCTCCCCTCTGCTGAGCAGTGGGCTGGATATGCATGCATGTAGACCTGTGATTCTCAACTAGGGTGTTAGGGCCACAAGGTCCTTGGAAAGGAGGCAGGAAGTGTGAAGAGAAAAGCAGGTGAGAGCAGGCTCAGGCTGTCCCTACTTGGCTGCTCCCCTGCCCCCACTACCCAGCCCTTCTGCAAGAAGGTAAGTATTGTGATAAATTAGCTTTTGAAGTGGGTGCTGCTCATTGCACAAAAGTTATATGGAGTTCAGGGAGGGTTGCCTTGAGTTTGAGGGTGCCTGGAGTCTAAAAAGCTTGAGCGCCACTGGCGTAGACACTTCTGTGCCTAATGCTAGCTCATGCTCTCCCTTCATCAGCTGGTGCCTTGCTTGGGCACATTTCTGGCCCAGCGGCTAGGGGAGCTGGGCAGAGCTCCCAAAGCTGGTGGGTATGCATAGGCTCTGGCAGCCAGATGGTGGCAGCTGCTGTCTGTCTCCAGCAGTTCTTCTGGCAGACACAGGTGAGTACAGACAAGGCTTCAGGCTTGCTAAAGTATCCCAAGTGCAGGTACTAGAGCAGATACCTGATAGGAGATGGTTGGACTCTCCATTCTCCCTCACCTTGCGCAGCCGACTCCTCAGGCGAGGGTAAAAAGCTGCAAAACTGGGATGTTAACAGGTTCCACTTAGCTCTAGCATAGATGGTCTTGCAAGGTGCAGGACAGAGGAGAACAGGCCCCTTTCCTTCAGAATCAGTGATTCTGGTGATGCAATGCAGAGAAGTCCCCTGACCTGCGTTCCTGCCGACAAATAATTGCCGCGTGGGGCGTTCAAAACCATTAGTGGAATTCTCTGCTGGATTTTTCCCCTTGTAAATTGTAAAGAGCTACAACTCAGTGAGAACAATTACCACCCGTCTGTATTGGAAGTCAGGTGCTGGCTTGCCTGACCTAAGTAACTAGCCAAACTGCCTGAGCTCGGAGCATCATCACTGCATTTCTCATTGCAAATCTGCTGTTGGAAAATACTGAGTTTAGTATCTTGGTGTTTGTGATTATTCTGGCCAGGAAAGCTCAGCTGCTTGAGAAGGACTTAGACGCCCACGTCCCACCCACAGTTTGCAGTTCTGTTTGGCATTACTGTGACCAGGCTAACCCCTGCTCTGTCCTGTCCTTTCCTCTGTTTCATGCAGACAATGTACAAAGCTAGCCAAGAAAGCGAGTGCTATGTGATAGACGCAGAGGTGCTAACCCATGATGTCCCCTACCATGATTATTTCTACACCATTAACCGTTACACTTTGACTCGTGTCGCCAAAAACAAAAGCCGACTCAGGTACAGTACCTATGGGGCTCTGCATTTATGAATAGCACCTCCCCTCTAATGGTCCAACAGGCTTGTATAGAAATTAAAGGCTGAAAATCCTGCCCCATGGTGTGTCAAAGGAGGGTGAAGAGACCCCAAGGAGCCACAGGTTTTGCCCCTTGTGAGCAAGTCCTGTCCTTACCCTTTGGGCAAGTTAAACAAGGTAGCTGTCTAATGCACTGGATCATGAGCGCACAGAATAGCTGCAAAGGTATAGAGCCAGGGTGGGGAGAAGGCCATAACCCAACAGACTCCCTTTTCTCTGTCACAGAATATGTGGTTGCAGCATCAGTTTCTGGGTGCTGTGCACTGAAGCAGTGGCACTGTGACACCATCTCAGGGAGCATGGATGGGATCACAGGGGTGAGGCGGAGAATCAGACCCCCGGGCAGGGTAGGGCCAGGTGAATCGGGTCTGGCTCGGAGCAGCACCATAGCTTAAATGCGTCTTTAAAATACTGAGTTTTCTCCACCCCCCTGGGGGGGAAGAGAGAGCTTGTCTTGCTGGGTTGGTGCTTCAGTTCCCATTCAGATCCAGGGAGGCTGAAGCTCCCATAGAAATACTAGGAGAGTGAAAAAGGTCATGCCTGAGGGACTTAGCAAAGGCTTATGGTGTGTCATAAGGAGGGCGATGTTTCAGGCGACACCTCAGGTGTGACTGCATTCTTTCTTGCCTTCCCTTAGGGTTTCCACAGAGCTACGTTACAGGAAGCAGCCATGGGGGCTGGTGAAATCTTTCATCGAAAAAAACTTCTGGAGTGGCCTCGAAGACTATTTCCGTCATTTAGGTGAGAGTGGCCGTGGCGCATGCTGCAGCGGGGACCTAGGGAGTGGGAAGCCCTGAAGTCCACTGGCGTGTTCCCGGTGCACGCATGCCCTTATGGGAAGTCAGACTCCAGGTTTGGGATCTGGCCCTGGACCAGTGGGGATTGGATTCTGCAGCTGGATTGCATACCAGGTCAGCTGAGGTCATTATTGCCCTCTTTAGACCCGCTTGTAAGATCTGTGGGCAATCACATCTGCTCTAGCACAAGCACAGAGGGCCAGTGCCCAACGTTTGATCAGACGCATAAAAGGCGTGTGTATGCTTTTTTCACCCACTGCAGGGACCGGCCCTGGGCCCTGCTAGAATGACCTAGGCTGGGCACTGGGCAGCAGCTGTGCCTTTGGAGGACTCCTAGTTCATTCTAAAGGTACCCTTGGATGGAGGGAGACTCAGTTATTAACCCGATTTCCTTGCAGAGAGTGAGCTGACCAAAACCGAGAGCATGTACCTGGCCGAGCTCCATCGACAATCCCCCAAAGAGAAGGTGAATAAGCAATCTACAGTGCGCCGGCGGAAACGGCCCCATGCTCACTTGCGGGTGCCACACCTGGAGGAGGTGCTGAGTCCCGTCACCACCCCCACCGACGAGGAGGTTGTACATCGAATCAAGCATGTGGCAGGTAGGGGGTCGCCAGCGTGGAGCTGGGGCTGGTGGGCTGTGGCTAGCGCCAGGTAGGGTATCAGGCCTTTGGGAGTGGGGGGGGGGGGTGACAGGGACGTGGGAGTGAGGGGAGAAAGGGACTCAGATACTCCCTAGGATCATTTAACCGCAGCAAACGGCTTCCCCTCAGGTTCCACTCAGACGCGGCACGTCCCGGAGGAGAGTCCCAGCGGCTTCCACCTGCAGAGTGTCTCCAAACTGCTGCTCATTATCAGCTGTGTGTAAGTGCCTCCCTCTGCCCTCTCCACTTGCTCAGCATCTCTCCTCTAATCCTCCTGTCTCTGCCTTTGTTCTGCTCACCCATGCCCTCTTCTCTGGCTCCCCACCCCATTCCTGGTCTCCCTTCCAGAGCTAGGAAGTGCCAAAAATCCACAAAAAGCAAAAGGTAAATTAAATGCGCCTGTAAAAGAAAAATAGCCCTTTGTGAAAGGCTAGGTTTGGCTTCGCTCTGGCTGCAGGGTTGAGGCAGCTCTTGCTGGAGAGGAGCCTATCCCAGATCCACCCCAGATTCTTTGTCAGCTCCAGCACTCCCTGACCTTGCTCTCAACCAGGCAGAGCCCTGCATTTTTGTACCCTCCCGCCAGGCCTGGGAGGTAGCTTGGCTGCTGTGTACAGGGAACAGGGCAGACTGTGAAGGTGGGGAAGCTATAGCCTGACAAGGGAGACTGAGCAGAGGAGAGGCCAGGGAAACTAATGCAGCCACTGAAAGAGCTGGAAGGAAGAACGGGAATGTTTCTGGAGTGCCAGGAATAAGCCAAGCTTCCTTCCCTGGACCCGGGGGATTTGGCTTAGATATTTTGCAAATCAGGGTTTTTCCAAGTCCTGCAGAGACTTTTTTTTTTAATTTAGACATTCAGAACCACCTCCAGGTAACCCAGCAGTCCCCAGGAAAGGAAAAATGTGGTGCATGCGTCCTTTAAAACATTACTGTGGGGTAATAAGAAGCTTGCTACCCCGCAGCAGCGGTGTGTTCAGCACCGTGGGCATTTATTGGATGTGCTAAGCCTGTTTCCTACTTATTGTCCTCTGATTCTCAAGTCCAGGAGTGAAACCTACTTGCAAAGGGGCACATTTCAGGGCAAGCAAGATCAGGACTGTAGCTTCTATTCCTCACCCTGTTCCCTGGCTCCCTGACAGATGTCTTTGGTCTGTAAAACATGCATACCACTCGGTACCTGCTTCTGCACGTCCGCCGGCCTGCTGGGCCATTCATTCATGCTCCGTGTGGAGACTCTGGAAGAAAAGGCACATACACAAGGTTGATGCCTTATGATGGATGTATTAAGGCATTCACAGAAGGAGAAATCTCGCCTAAGACTTAGCCTGATAGCCCAGTATTGGCTGAACCTGTTTAGAAAATGCAGCACCCACCTCAGATCTTTGCCTGAGATTCAAGCAAGGTCAGCGTAACACTTTGTCTGTGCTTCCTGGTCCTAGCTGGGACACGGGCCACAGACGTTTCCTGATTAACACAACTGCTGGGTGTGTCTCAGCAACTGGCACTCAGGCAGACAGGATCTGCTAGATCAGGGCCAGCTTTGGCAGGGATAGGCAGAGGCACTTTCTGTGGCCCTTCCCCAGTAACTTACTAGTTCCCCAGTAAGGTACAAGGAGGATCAGAATCACCGTGCTTTTTTACTGGTGCTTCTGCAAGTATGAAACAGAGCAAAGAGCCTGAAAACCAAACCCACAACTAGTCCTTTGAATCCTTTTTTCCTGCCCACAGAGGTTTGGGGCTAGCGGTAACATCTTTAGTGGAGTTCACCATTGGTGCTGTACTACACATGAGCCCATAGAAGGCCGCTATCAGGTCAGCACTCTGCAGTTCGGCTTGCAAATGAAATTAAAGCCCAGCGCAGTAGCTAAGATGGAGCTGCGTTGAAACATGAACACATCTTTATAGGGTTAAGTTATGAAAGCCTGTGTTCCCCACTGTGACTGATACAGACAGGGTTAATGGCATTGTTAGGGCTTTGGGTACATTTGGAAATAAGGGCACAAGCTTATTTTTGCACAGGCTTTCCCATGCAGCTTTCGAGCTTGTTCTAGGTTTCAGCGGCTTGCCAAGAGCTTAGAGCATCCAGGGCATTTTATGTCAGAGGATGTCTCCAGTAGCCTTGGGATAAGACACTCACTGGTGACATGGGAGAAACCTTTCAGATCCAGGCAGTGGGAAAGCTAGGCTTCAGTCTGATGGGATCTGAGGCCACGTTGACCAGAGAGGCTCAGAATCTGCAGGCTTTTGCCTGGACAGATGTGTTAGTCATAAAACCAACACTGTCAGTTTGGCCATTTTAACAAAAAACAGGCAATGGGAAATGATGCTTCACATTTGCAAATTGTCTTTTTTCCCC
>JAGPOW010001661.1:4207823-4227936 GCA_030014935.1 Caiman crocodilus
GGCCTGACCAAAGTCTCATAGAGGGGGAGCATCACCGCTCTGGACCGGCTTGAGATGCACCTTTTGGATGCATGACAAGGCATGGCTGGCCTTCCTGGCTACGGTCTGGCATTCGCGGCTCATGTTCATCTTGGAGTCAGTAATGAGTCCAAGATCCCTTTCCGCCTCTGTGCTTTCAAGAAGGGAACTCCCCAGCCTGTATGTGTGCTGTGCATCCCTTCTCCCAGGGTGCAGCACCCCGCGTTAGTCTACGTTGTACCCCATCCTATTCTCATCTGCCCACTTTTGTATTCTGTCTAAATCCATTTGTTTGCCCCAAGAATGCTGGTTGTTGTGCAACATAAAAAGGCATATGGAAATTGTATTCAGGACCAAAGTCCTAGTTTTTAAAGTATCTCGGGGACCAAGGAATGCAAATCATCTGAATTTTCTGTAAGACTTGGGCTCTTAAGTGCCTAGGATGTTTTCAATAGTGGGACTGAGGGGCTTGTCCTTGCAGGACACTTGGAAAATTTAATCTATATTAACTAAGGATGTGAACTGAAATGAGTTAGTTAAACCACATTTGGCCCCCTCTGCATGGGCGTTTTCTTACAAAATGAGTCACCTTAGCATGACATAGCTTATTTGGTATTAAGGCCGTTTTAATTTGAATAAGCCTAAACCGCATCGTATTCCGATGTGTATATCTAGCCACCCCGCCATCTCCAGCTCAACCTGAGCAACAGTAGGTGCCTTTCTAGAGCCACTTCATTGTGCATTGTGTGTGTCCCTGGCAGGTTACCCCAGTCCCAGACAGAGTGGGCCCAGTTACTAGAATCGCAGCAGAAGTATCACGACTCAGAGCTGCAGAAATGGCGCGAGATCATCAAGTCCTCGGTGATGCTTCTAGACCAGGTGAGAATGACCAGGAGTTTCCATTTCCTGAATGCTCCCCCAGTCACCCTGCTCTGTCTCCATATCTATCTCCATATCTTGCCTCCGCTGTTTCTTGTCTTGCTATCTCCACATACACACTTTAGGCCTTGTGTCAAACAGGACCAGGGCAAGCAGTCATTTAGGGCTGGTCAGGGTAAGGCTAAACAGACTTCTATGGTAGGCCAGAGAAGAGGAGCTAGGGGATCAGAGACCAAGTTTGGAAAGTTTGAACTGTTTCAGTTTGGTCCATTTAACCTTTCGCAGTCCCTCAGCAGAATAGATAAATTGGGTCCCTTGCAGATTTTCTCTGTGTAAATTTTTCCATTGAGATGAGGGAGAGGGGAGCTGCTCTTCGAGAGCGTTAGAAATCCCTCTGAACACTTCAAACAAGAAGACAATGTCCTTCAGAAAAAAAGCCTCCCCGTTTTCTTTGCTGGTTGGACTCCACCAGAGAGAGATGGCTGCCTGCGCAGGCCGTGACTCTGCTTTGGGATGAAAGGTGCACGGGGCTACGCGTACATCTATCTGAGCCCCAGTCCTTTGCCAGCTCTCTGTGCGCTGACTCTCTGCCTATCCAGTTCTCAGCCCCTGTCCTGCTGCCAACTTCCACCATATCATAGTCCAGGTGCTCGGGTGCCAGGCAAACAAGTGCAATTAGAAACCTTAAGCAGCCAGATAAGTCCTGTGGGTACACTGATAAGTAGATAAAAGCCACAAGCTGCTGTGCTTGCTTGACTTTACAGCAGTGACACATGAGCCCTGTTTTATCTTGCAGATGAAGGATTCACTAATAAATCTTCAGAACGGCATTGGTTCCCGTGACTATGGGTCGGACCCAGAGGAGAAAAGGAAGCGCTTCCACTAACAGGCAGGAACACAGGAGGCCAGAGGATTGTGTGCAATATGTGTATATAGAATATATAAATATATATATATAAATATATATATATATATATACAGAATATAAATATATATATATATTATATACAGATTTTAAGAGAAAAAAGCCTATGTATTGAGGAGGAGTGGGTGCCGACCTCCAACACTGGCTGAAATGGAGCGTCTTTGGGGTAGAATTGGGATGTAGTGGGGGGAGGGCTGTGCTCTCCCAGCACCTTGGTGCTGTCAGGGGAGACCGCAGCTTGCGCTCACCTAGGCCTTCGCACCTCTCTTCTGTAGAGTCCTGTCTATTTGTCTGTCTGTTGTATTTGTTCATTTTAAAGGGAAGACTTGGAGCAAATGTCCCACTCATCCCTGCGTGCGAGGGCACCCGAAGGACCTGCAGATAGATAAAGGGAGCACTGTCACCTTCACCCTGCGCCACTAAGGACAGGGAGGCTTCACTACTGCCATCAGTCCCTACTGTATTCAGCTGCCTGTTAATGAGGAGGGCTGTGCAAGGACTGATCTTGCTCAATAGAAAGCGGGGCTTGTTTGGAGCCATCCCCGAGGACTCTGTGGCAGGGAAACCCTTTGGCTGCAGCCCAGTTTCACTCAGTGGAGCACAGAAACCTACCAAATGGCATCAGATCGTTGTGATAATGCTCTGTGCTTCATTAATGGTAGAGGAAATGAGGGTTGTTGTGGGCTGTTCATTCAGACCTACCTGGGTGTCACCCTGCTTCCATCAGCAGGGTTCAGCCAGCCATGAATTGGGTTCTTGGCAGCGTGACAGTGTCCCCTTTACCTGCTCTGTAGTTAGCTCAGCCCTCCACGCACTCGAGTCCCCATCAATAAGCCATCCCTACGCTGAGCAACTGCAGCTGTGCTGAAAGGGCTATCTCTGTGCTGCTGTCCCCAGTGGGGAGAGCAGTTGATTTAAAAAAAAGAAAAAGAAAACCATGGGCTGTATCTTGGGACCAAGCGCTGGTGCTTAGCAAGGGTCCTGGAACTCATACTCCTTGGCACTGACACCTCCTTCCCCCACCCTGCCCGAGGAGGGAATGAGGGCATTCTGCATGCACCTGCATACACTGGCTTCATCTCACCTCCGATGGCCACTTGTATGCAGCGGGAGCAGCTTTCCTTAAAAAAAAATAAATAAATAAAAAAAAATGAAGGAAACCTTGATCGCAGTAAACCAGACGGCTCTTTCTGGCCCAGGGACCTAGCCACCCTTCCATTGCATGGCCGACACTTGGAGAGGGTCGGAGATGAAATGTTTGGCTTGTGACTCTGAAGCCAGTATTGACCAGGGGAAGAAACCAGAGGACTGTGCTGAATGCGGACTGTGTTGTCGTGGGGTGGCTGTCTGCTCTGGTGACTAATGCACGGTTTCCTGTCTTGCCGACCAGGTGGATTAGCTGGTCTGTGAAGCGTGCTAGCTCCACCTTGTCTGCCACTGGAAGAATATCCTGACTTCTTCACCGAGGTGGGAGCACCTGGCCCATCGCCCCAGTTAGGGACAGTTTAGTGGACCGGCTAAGGTAGGCAGTCTGCTCCGGCATGCGCTGAGAGAGCAGGAAATGAGCACTGGTGGGGCACTGGGCTTCCCTGCGGCACGTGGACCTGCCCTCCACAGTCGGTGAACCTGGGAGGAGCGTGTGGGACTAAGCTATTTCCCCACGGCTTTGTAGTCTAGGTTGGCTGGAGGCTTTTAGTGTCTTTTGTGACCTACGACTCTGTGAACAAACTTTAACTGTGAAATTCCTCATAAGCAAAGGGGCGGTCAGGGTGTCAAAAGGGAGTGAGGAGAGCAAGAACAGGACAGACATGTGCCTGGGAACCAAGGGATTGCTATAACTTATTGTATTTATGATTATTTATTTAACTTAATGCTGCTCACTACTGTACAACTCCCGAGCATTTCCCTTAGGAGCCAGAAACTGCTGGTGCAGTGCTTAGTGTAGAGCAATACAGAGCCCTAGGACACGTGGCGGAAAGAAAGCAAAGGTGGGGCAGGTGCTGCTGGGGAGGGTGGCCTGTGCTAAGGGCAGAAGGGCCGAGCTCACCAGAGGAGACAGCACCCCGGTTGAGAAGGGGCTGCTTTCCCCTATTGCTCTGTGTTTGGTTTTCTCCCAGCACTGCCCTGCCTCTGGTTCCCTCTTCCCTTGAGTTTAATCAGGAGGACAGTGGGGAGCTGGGTGGTGGCTGCCCTAGCTGTGCCAGGGGAAACCCTGGTTCCTGCAAGTACAGTTGGCATCTCAGCCTCTGTAAGTGAGCGTGCAGATCTGCCAAGAGGTGCTGCAGCCTGTCCGTCTGCTCAGGCCACAAATAATCATCATTTGGGGGCTGGACCCAATGCTCACAAGGTCCCTTCCAGCCCTTAACTTCTGTGAATCTCTCCTAATCTCCAGGCAGGTAGAGGGAAAAGACCTGTTTGCCCTACTCACTTGGTCAGAAGCACAGCTTTGGGGGTTTGTTTAATCTAGTTCTGCATCCCAGACACCACAGTTTTCTCCAAGGAGACTGGTCCTGCAGGCCGGTAGATTAGGGAGTCTGGTCTACATGCAGATTTGCACAGCTTTAGATGAACTGGTGCATCCTCTCATGAAGCAGTTTACATGTGGTTAATTTAACTAGAGCCAGCAAATCCATAGGTGGAAGCTTAATTACTACAGACTAGGCTTAAACTGATATCTGAGTCTCCACGCATATGGTTATCCCAGTTAAAACAAGTCAAACCCTTAGTACAGTAAAACAAAAACAAGCCCTCAGGGTCAGGAGCTGATCCTGTTCCTCAGCATTGGTGTTTGCCTCTCTCTGATGCCTAGTTATATAATAAGTCTCATGGCTCACCAAAAATAATTTTCCCTGCCTCTCAGCAGGCAGTGCGTTGTTACACGTTGTCTTTTAGGTCAGTGCTAAGTTTCAGGCATTTTTTTGCTTTTTTTTTTTTGAGACCCGCCCTCGCCTCCTCCACTATACTCAGGCCCCTGTCAGAGGTTTTCTTGCCCTTTGGGATCCTTTGAAAAGTCCAGGCTCTAATGTTTATGGTTCAATGCCTTTATTAATCCAGCAGCTCTACTGGTAAAACAGGGACTGACTTGAAGGGTGTAATCAGGAAGGGAGAGCTCTGCTGCCTTTGCAGCACTGCAAGCCTGGATAAAGCGAAGGTTAGTGTTCACTCGTCCCAAGGTCTTCAGCAGGCACATGCTTTGCAAATGTCTTGCCATATTTATTTCTCTGCTGACCTGGTCATGGTGATGCTCTGCGCTCCCCCTGAAAACCCTGGCCCTTCTGCTGTTGATGACAGCTCAGTTTCACAGGCAAAATGCTTTGTTTTTCATGTTCAGCATCTACAGCAGAAAGGGTTTCTCTTCCCACTCCAACTAATATACTAGCCAAATGCAATTAATGCAAACTAATGCCAGCAGCTAATGGCCTAAGTAGTCCTGCGTAAGATGCTGCACTCAGGAAGGGACACATATACGTGACAGTGGTTCTTGGCACTAACCCTTCCATGTGTGGAAACATGGACTTTTTTTGGTAAGCCCAGGTTTCAGATTTGAACATATAAATCAGGTATCTGTGTTCTGCCTGCACTGGAGAAATGGGCCACAGCTGTAGAGAAGTGAGCCCTGCACTGTGTGGGCATCAGGTTGGTAGCCAAGTTAAGCATGCATGCAGCATTGGTGTTGCATACAGGAGGGGTCCAGCAGGCTTACACTCATTTTAAGCAGCATGTTTTCAAGTTTGTCTAAGACTTGGGCACAGCTGGGCAAGCTGAATTCCTACGGGAAGAGAAGAGTGCACGAAGCAGTGGGTACAATGTACAGCTTATAGGGCAACCACACTTTTAGTAAGTTCTTTTAACCTTTAGAGGTAAAACAGGGCCAGCATTATCCAGAGCCTGCTCTGACATGCCCGAGCCACTGCCCAATGCAATTAATAAATCATTGGATTAAAAAAAAAAAAGAGGGCAGATGACAGTAAGGCTTCAGGCCAGAACCCAGGCCCTTTTCCCTTTCAGGCTAAAAGCTACTTTTGCTAAGCCTCACACCCTCGGCCTTCTGCCTTTCTCCTGACCTCACATATCTCCATTTCTTGGCCCCCACAAAGGACAAGTTTCAAAAGGAACATGGACTATCCAGTCAACTTCTGCAACCACACCAAAGGTCAGGCATTAACCAGCTAACTCACCAGAGTGACAAATGGTCAAACCCACTCTGAGTAAGGGCACCCCAAACTCTGCCTCCCTGGCACTCGCACCAACCGCTCAGTTCTAACCCATGAGAGAGTCCTCGCCCTCCTCCTCCTCCATTTAACACCCACTAATCATGGATTTCTGGCTGCCTACATTTTCTGAACTTAAGACGCAGGTCCAGGTCCAGAATAGGTATTTGTATGTGTCCAGGTATGTATCTGGCCAGTGTGCAGCCTACTGCATGCACCTTTCTACATCCACATTGCAGGGGTAATAGAATCATTGGGCATAAGCACCGTTTTTTATACTTGCACAATTAAAAAGCTGCTATTTAAATGCACAAAGGGCACTATATCTCCACCCTTGGCACATGTGGATACCTTGATTTTTGGACTGTATTTGTTAATGATAATAGCTAAACCCACAGTCAGCACCCCATGTTTGCCACTGGTAAAACTGCACTGCAGTTTAACTACCCCGTCGCACTTGGAGCTGATTATCCATCTCTCTAGGTCTCCTTTTTGCCAGGGGATGTTGGAGACATACATCACTTCTCCATTAGCATTTAGGCTCACCCACATCTGAGGTTTATTTCTTCTTGTAGAGATTAAAGGAAGAGGTGGGGTTTTGCTGCTTTGGTTTTCCTAGTCTGAGAGCTGCTCTCCTGCAATATTGCTGGTGCCATTAAATGAAGTAATTGTTCCACCTCAGTAAAAACATCAATGATATGGGGCCTGATTGTTCTGTTATGTAGAGCCATGCAGTCGTATAAGCCGCAAAGTATAGCTCTTTTGCCAAACCATAGCACACGAGTGTGTGGGGGGGATGTGGAGGAGGGAGCTCTTTTGTCACAAAAGGAGGGCTGCACTAGAGACCTAGACCTCAGCTACTCGCCACAAGACATTTTGCAAAGGCTCTGCTCTGACTTCTATACATGGAAACAAGGTACTGCTTGGCATTAGTCATGAAGGAGCTGAGTATGGGGTATTTAGGCTCTTACAAGATTGCCTAGCTACCTGGACCCCTTTCTGAATGACTGGAAGGTGTAGAGCTGGGCAGAAAGTCTCATAAGAAGTGCCTCTCATGAGATGCATGGGCTCTTCTGTCTCCAGCGTTGGGTACAGCATGGGTGCATGACAAACACCAGAAATGGCTGGCTTGGCTTGAACTTGATCCTGTACCCAAATGGGAAAGAGGCAGATATGTGGAAAAACTAAAGTTGAAGCTTTGAGTGACACAAGGTAGAAATATAAACAGGGAGTGTTACCTTGTCCACTGCTCTCCTGCTGCCTGGCTTCTCCAGACAGCTGCTTTCCACATGTCCTGTGATGCAGAAGAATGGCAGGAGAGGTTGCAGGGCACAATGGCAACAACCTTCAATTGGGAGCTTGCTGAGAGGAGCGGAGGAGTAGAAAATAGGGGGTCCTGGGAACCTGTGAGCAGAGGACTTGTGGCACGTGGCCTGACTTTGTTCCCCTCCACAGTAGGTTTGTATTTTAGGGCTTGACCTTTCCTCACCTTTTCTGTAGCTAGGGGTGGCCGAATGGAGAGTTGGAGTGGGACATGCAGTGGCTTTCCCATCATTCGGCACTAGAGAGAGGCACTGGAGGAGAGCTCGCCACTCCAAATCCAGCCCAAAGTTAAAATGGCTAGTGTTTCTATTGTCAAACAACCTGCCAAACAGAGGTTAGCGTTGAACAACTCAATGTGCCTTGTCTCCTCCCCTCCCCTTTCTCCCTGCCAAAGGTAGCGTAGGGTCTCCCAGCCCTACTGGATGGAGTGGGTCACCTCAGGTTGGTTTGTTCTCTCCTCCCCCAGGGTCTTTCCAGGGATTCCCTACCCTTAAGGCTTATTTGCATCGGGACACGTGGGAAGGTGAAGATGCAGCAACTAAAGATAAATGCACTTAAGTCAGGGCACATTAAACCTTCACAAGGATGCTTCCGTTCCAAAGGCAAGTGGCTTCACTAGCCTTTGGATCCACAATAATCCAAGGGCTTGTCTATGGGGAATGTGCCTGTGCAGTCAGGGAGGGGTTGTATTTACAGCGCACTACCTACTTTCGGCTCGCTTTTTGTATAAAGACTCTTAAGGCACAGAAAATGCAAGGTGACCAACTCCACTTTCAGAGCAGGGCGAATGCAGCGCACACACACACCCCGGCTTACTTCCCCCTGTAGACAAGCCCTAAGCTCAGTGCGCTAGGGTCACATCGCTCCTGAACGAGCTAAATCCACACAAGCGTCTAACAAGCCTTACACCATCAGTCCCTCAGAACAGACAGGCTTTCTCCCCTGCACCACCAGGCTGACCTGCACATTGCTCAAGCGACATCCCAGACAGGGTATGGACCTGCCCCGGGCAGTTTGTACTACATCTTACATCCGAGGGCAGGTGGTTCTGGGTAGTTAGGCAAGTTTCCCAACAGGCGACAGAAAAAGAGCGCAGCCAATACAGTACTTAAGGCCCGAGCTGCAGGTCTCAATATCCAAAGGCTTCAATTGCTGCCATTGGAGGAAGAGGCCTGGCTTGTCGTGGTCAACAAATCCACTGCACTGAACTGGGCCATTACTGTTGAAGCCTGTCGTGTCCGCCAGGGCTGCTTCCCCAAGCCCCATTTGTAGCCTTTCGAGTGTGTTGTGCCTCCTGGGAAGCCACCTGAAGGGCTAGTTCTGGTGGGCTCCTTGCAAGGCTGAGATGCTGCCATTCAGGGGCTGCTTATTGTGACGGAGCCTGGTTTGAGGTTGGAGAAGTGGGAGGGCACGAACTGTAGAAGTACCTGCATGTTCTTTGGCTAAGCACCGCTCTGGCTGGGAACCAGGAGACCAAAGCGTCTGAAACAGCTGGTTTGAGAAACAATCACAGGGAGGTTGTTTGAGTGAACCGTGCTCAAGGTTCACGCTCCCTTCCTTGTGGCCAGCCGCTGCTCCGCGCTCGCTCGCTCTCTCCCCTCTGCACGCAAACCCTTTTGTGCCATAACACTGATTTTCTAGATGTGCAAACCAGCCAAAAAAGGAATGCTGTTCTCTCCCTCTCTCGCTCAGCCCCCCCGCTGGTTATTCCTTTCACAAAGCAGAGCGCGCTGGCATGACTTCTAGCACCGCTCGTGCAGGAGAATATGGTCTTTCCCAACATGTATTGCAGCTACAAGGCTTGCCTGGCTCCACCTCCTTCCTCCCCACCTTTGCTGCTGGACAATCACCCCCTTTTTTCTCCAGATCACCCTCACCCCAGATGGACAGACCCGGTGCTGTCTCCGGTTTGCCTTTCCTTGCAGCAGTCTGTGCCCTGCTCCTCGGTGAATGTGTTCCGGTTTGGGTTGGAAAAGGACTTCCTTCTGCAGAGGGAACTCTATTTGCACATGGCTCAGGGAGGCTTCTCCTCTGACCGTCTCTGTTACCTCACTCATTTTGGCCAATGTTACTGCTCACATTAAGCAGCCGCCTTCCCCACCTCACCAGGAGAGGCTCGAGAGCTGAGCTGCATTGCTGTAGCTCCAGTCTCAGTCCATACTGTCCCCTGCGGCACCAGGTCTGCGAGCTGCTAAGCAGCAGCAGCTCTGCGCTGTTCATCTGCTTTGCTGGCTAACCCGCCTTCCCCTATAAAGGGTACTTAACAGAACAAACATAGAAGCACTTACCCGCACTCTTGGTCCAGTGCAGTTGGAAGGGAGGGCTGAGCAAACTCAGCCTCGTTGCTGTGAGCAGATGCTGCCTGCCCTGAGCCCGATACAGTATTAAGACCGCACATTTGGGGTGTTGCCAGCAGTTTGCTTTGCATTATTTTCCCCAGCTCACCAAGTGCTCCAGGGCTGGATAAAGCTGCTGCGTTCCCGAAATAGCTCTTTTCCCCCAGTCGTGGGCCGGGTTCCTGCAACCCTGACTGCTGCAAATCATCCCCGGTTAGTTAGGATGGATTTATTTCAACAGGAGGGGGTTGTGTGGTCAGCCCCAAGGAGTGCCCAACCCTTCTGACTTGTAACACCGCATGGTGGGAAAGGAGGGACAACAGGCCAAGGACCTACATCCGCCTGGTTTAGAGCGGACGTGGGTTGTAGTAGTAAGACAGACTCTGGGGCTGGGCCACGTGCACAATGAACACCAGTTGTGTTTTCGGGGTTGTCTGGCTCTCTGTGTTTGGCTCTGTAACTGTAATAAACTTTGCGCTGTGCGCAAGGTGCGATACGCCCGATAATGAAACTTACCTGCTAGATCCTAGGAGTTATAAAGGCTACACAGCCAAATCTTACTGTAAAGTAGCTAGTACAAAACGGAAGTACAGTATGAATAAAAAAGTATTGAACAAATGACAGAGCGGCTCTTGAGTTCATGGAGTGCTTCTCTTTTATTGTCCTACCTACTTCTAAGGTCTCTCATGTCATTTCCATATACACAGAGGGTCTTTCCTGACACCAGCTGGGGAAGATCTTCCCAGAAGACACAAACAGCCTTTAACACCAGGACAAATTACTCTTTCCCCTTTTTTTTTCCAATGGGAAGGTGAAACCTTAATGCAGCTTCCCCCTGCCTGAAGATACTCACAGGAGATTGGTAGTGCCTGTCTGCTGGAGTGCCTCTTAAAGGAGTGGGTGAATGCAAGATGGAAGCCACACACAACAGCATCTTGAGACAAAATCACGAAAGGAAAGCATAGGGGATTAAACACAACCCTTCTTTCCCTCCTTCCCTCTGAGGCAGCTCTCAGCATTTGATCATTCGTTAACTCTTAAAGAGCCCTATGGCTTTGCTGGAGCATCTTCATCCTACATATGGAGAAACTGAAGCATGAAAAAGGTTAAGTGACCTACCTAAAGTCACACAGTGCATCAAGGCTGTGGCCACCTGGAACCATCAAGTCAAGATTTATTCCCGCTGTCTGAGTCCCTGGGGCCAGGCCCCCAGGGTTAGCATTATGCACAATAGTATCTTAGGCTGGATGAGCAAGCATTGAGAAAAATGAAGACATCCAAAAGGAACCAAAAGTGGAGACACTTTCCTCTGTTTTAAACATGGGGTACTAAGAAAACAGTGCCCAACCTTAATGGCATTATACACAAAGCATGCTTAATTTAGGTTTGAGATGTGAGACTGGGATCTGGTTTTGGACATGCTGCGGTTCATCCCTCTGAGGCTAAGCTTTCAATTTGTCCTATTATTAAAACCAGGACAATGGGTAGCTTCTGATCCAATTTGGTTCAGTCACAGGAGAGTCATTTCTAAGCTGCAGCATAAAGCAGAGGAAGGCTACACAGGAAGCATGCCTGGATGGGGAGCATTTTATCTACTTGGAAGCAAAGAGTTGGTGTGGCAAAACCATCCGAATTCTTACAAGCAGTAAAGCCACTAGTCACACTAGTGGGATGTCACACTAGCTGCTATGAGGAAACATCCTCCTGTTTCGTGAATGGGGCACAGCTTCCCCCTTATTTCCCACTTCCTCCCGCAAAGAAACACCCCTAACTAGCTTGGGTTCTAACTCTAAGCTTCAGTCCTCATGCTACATGGTCTGTTTAACGAAGCCAAAACCCTTTACCCTAGCAAACTGTAGTTGTGCTTTAAGAGAAACTTGATTTGCAATAGGAATCTTGTGCAATAGTGGCTCGTGTTATCAAGGGGAAATAATAATGCATTCTGAATGGTTATAGAGAAAACAAGCATTTCCTTTCTAAAATCACTAGGTGGTGCTGCTGCCCTGCCTTAGCACTGCTCCACAAATCCCAAAGCCTTGTCCCGACTTTCCTATGAAAGAATAATCCATTTTCATTCACTTTTTTACCTAAACCAGTCTCCTGTCTTCATTGCTGGCCTCCTAGTCCTCCTGAAATTAGCAGCTTCCTCTAATAGGCTAAATCTCTCTCATGCTGCTCCTCTGTGTTGCTGCTATTTGATGGAGGTTACATCAGCAATCAGGAAACACTCAGACTATCTGATGGGTGAAGTGGCAATGCAAGACTAGCATTGACTAGACTACACGGATGTCTGTTGCATTCAATGACTTAGGTGTCAGGGTTGTGTTGTTACAAATCAGCATGGGGGCCTCCCAGATTGGTAGCGATGCTTTCCATTTGGGGTGAATTCTCACAATCCCCTTCTCAGCAACAAGCAGTGCCCATGTCCCAGACAGCTGGTGCAGTATCAAGCTGTTCGGGGCACTCTGGTACCCCCAGCCTGTCTCATGCTTGCAGCTGCAACCGAGAAGCAGGCACCTAAAGGGGAGGCAGCAGGTGCAGGGTTGGGATACTCTAGTGTCTAAGTTTGCTTTACTGACTGGCTGAGCACTGTACTAAGGTGACCCCTCTCCAGGTCACACAGGGCAGAGTAATGTGACACACCACTAAGCTCCCAGGCAGGATTAGCATCGTTTGCAAACAAAGGAGAATGTGGAGGGGGGTGAGATATGACACCGATATTTACAGAGCCATTAGGGTGAGGTGGGGGCTGAAACTTGGGAAGGAGCCGTGCTGCCCATACCCCCATGCCCTTTGCTCAGCATGCTTCAAAGGAGAGTCCTTTAGCAAACAGGCTGGCAGCTCAGGATGGAATCATGAAGCTGATGTCAAGGCTGTATAAAGTCCAAGGCAAATAGAAGGGATTTTTACACTTTCCCTCATTTCCTCCTGATGCCGTATGGTTCCCCCAAACCTGACTGGAATTGCATGGTCCTTCCAACTTCAGAGCCCCTGCAAGAGACAGAAAAGCCTGGATGTGGCTCGTTCCTTATCCATGGAGACATGGTCTTGTATTATAGTGATGTTCCCTTGGGCCTGTGTAGGCAGATGCAGATAAAAGCTACCTGCAAGTCATGTGAAAGGTGGAGATGGGGTTTAGATTTCTAAAATTTGGATCTGGGATTCTGGTGTGATGATATATGTATTGGGGCTTCTTTAGAAAAAAAAAAGGGAAAGTAACTTGTTTTATTTCAATGTGGAGAGGAAAGCTAGAAGGGGACAGATGAACAAATGAGGATGAGTTAAAAGGAGGAGGGATGGGGGGGGGATTTACCATATGCAGTATGTATTGTGCATGGATTGGTGCTATTCCGTAGTAAGCGGAAGTGAATCTAGAACTGTTAAACTACATTAACGTAGAAGTTGTTTTATTCAGGGTTAAACTTCCGCTTACCACGGGAGAGAGAGAGGTAGTTAGCTGTAGTGGTCCAAAGCCAAGCAGATGGCAGGGCAGGGTGACCCTGGCATAAAGGCTACCATATTCTGAGGAGGCACACAAAATTTTGTGCAGAGCAGCTGAGAAATAGGTGCCCCCACCACAAATACACACCTTTTAACTCAAGGAGGTCCTGGGGGCCCAGTTGAGTAAAGTCCTTTTTTTTGGACCTAGTCCTTGGTCTCCTTCCCACATGCACAATGGGGATAGTAGCACCTCCCTGCTGTGAGGATAAATGCACTGAGACTAAAGTGCTCAGCTGCTCTGGGTGATGTGGGGGCATAGATCGATGGACGATTGATAGATTCCTGGCAGGAAAAGGCTCAGGCACAGCCAGGTCTTGTGCTACTGAGTTTAAAAATAATCTAAAGCTACCCCCAGTGTCTAAATGCCAACTGCTTCGTAGGCCACTGGGGAAGCCTCAGACAAAGAACCAACCTGGGACTTCCCCTCACCAATTTTCCAAGCTTGTTGTCAGTATAACACATCTCTCCATTTCAAGGCCCCCCCCAGAGGAAGTGGGTCCCTTCTCCTATCACTTGCAAAAGGTGGAATCAGCCGTTCCCTGGAACCGGACTGAACTCACCTACCTTGTGGCGCATCGTGCCACCGTCTCCCCTTTGCTACTCCTCCACAGGCACTGAACAGTTTTCCTTGTTTTCTGATGGAATCGCGAGGTAGTCAGTCCTGTGGGTGGAAGAGCAAAGGGTCACCCCAGGTGCTGGAGAGCTTTCACGGCCTGGTTTTCAGAGACCAAGCACCCGTAACCTAGCACCTCCGAAGTACCAGGCCTCCATTGCCTTCGGCCGAGTCGACAGCACAGCAGCTGTGATCTCCCTTCAGAAAACACCTTCAGCATACTTCTTCTCCAAGGACGGGGCAAAGTTGGATGTAGTTATCGAGTGCTAGATTACTTCTCACTCCCACAGTGGACAAAAGCATTGCTGCCTCAAGGAGAGGGAAAGGGACAAAGCTTGCTAACACTTAAAGGGCCTTATTTTTTTTTTAACCTGTCAAGTGTGTTGCAGGAAGGTCCTGGGAAAACATCTGTAGCATTTTAACAAGGCCCTGCCTGTTTCATGGGGTCCCACGTTTGGCCAATCCACCTGCATCCCTAATACCACCCTCTGCTAAGCCGGTGTGTTGTCATTCACAATACAGCTACATTTTGCAATGGAGAGAGACAGCAAAAGCATCTGGGAGAAATTAATATGCGACCTGAACCCTTTTCCTTACAGCCCCAGAGTCAGAGGTCTGGTGAACCCTCTGAAGGACCTGGTATTTCTGTGGAGGAGGATAGCTTGCACATGCTCGCAAGCCTGCAGGCTTTTTATACTCACGCATTTTCCTGGGTAGCTTCCTCTGCTTTGGAGACCTTCCTGTAGCAATAGACCATTTCGATCAGCAGCCACAAGGTGAGGAAGACCAGAAGGATATACATCATAATTTCGGAGATGACTGAAGTGATGTCATCGCCAGCTGTCAGCAAAATAGAATAAAGAGGTCACTGGCCCCCGTCTCAGAGGGTGCAAAACTAAACTGGTCTTCAAAGAACTAGTGCCCTCCTCGCCTCAACTGGATGCAAAACCTCACAGGAAGGGGAAGGGGCAACAGGAAGTACACAGAACTGCAGGGCGTACACCACCTCCTTTACTGAAATAGGATCCGGAGGCCAAGGACCCGCCAGAATATAAGCGTGGAGTTTCTACAGCCAGTGGAACCAGTAGCACTGAAGCAGCTCAGGGACAGTCTGTCAATGCATCACCTTGAATTGATGCCCTTGGGCTGAGGCTTCCTGCCCTTATCCCTCATCCAGAAACTAGGACTGCACCTCCAGGTTCAGGAGGGCTTTTTGGGCAGGGCTGAAGGGGGAAGGGTTTTGTTTCTCGTATTTCATCCTGCACAGTTCCCAGGTACGTTCATGCTTGCCCCCAATTCCATGTTACACCCCATGTAGCACACACGCATAGACCGCCAGCTTTAGCCCAGCTCATCCTGGACGTCGATTTGTTAACCCTGTGCTTTCTAGTCCCTGCTTTACCCCTACTTGTCCTATAGTGCACTGAGGATGGGCATATGGGAGAGACCAAGAAACAATGTGATTTCGGAGACAAGGAGACAAATTCATGTGAGGGAATGGACTGGGTGAAGTCCTGGCCTCAGTGAAGTCAGCAGCAGAAGTCCCACTGACTTTAATGGGCCCTCGATTTCACTAGTAGGATGGGAGAGGGGAAAAGGTCAGAGAGAGAAAGTGCAGTGCGGGTCAAAGGCAGGGAGTTATGCATGGAGAGATGCTCACAGTGGGAGAGGGAAGAAGAGAGGAAGGGCAAGCCGTCACCACCTCAGTGCTGCTCTGACCCACTGAAGCCCTGATGCTGTCTTGCAGCCACCGGGAAATAGCCTGTGTCCTGGAAAAAAGCTTGCTGAGATATCTGCTGGATACACCATGCTGCTCTGGTTGTTCTCCCACCCTGATGGCATCTGAACATCTTCCCTGATTCACACTCCCCTCAAGCAAGGGGAGTTTCGTCTCCAAGCTTAGCCAGACTATTGATCTAGTAAAGCGGAAGATAGGTCTGTCTGCAGCTAACCCAGCAGCTAGCAGCTTCTCTGCCCCTCTCCAGGGACACTACTGAAAGACCATTAGTCTGGTTTGCCGTAAACGTGCTCCTGATGCAGCAGTTTACAACTGACAGCTTAACTGACATTCCCTCCAATCCTTCGTACCCTCCTCAACCACGGTGAGGTGGATGAGTCTGGAGCTTCTGAAGAGTGGGCGGTGAATCTCAAACTCAAACTCCCGCGTGACATTACAGGTGTAGATCCCCGAATCGTTCAAGGTCACATTTAGCACAGTAATGGACACATCCTGCATGTCTTTGCTCCCATTCCACTGTAGCCGGCCACTGAAACGGCTTGGAAATTCATTGTAGGTTCTTCGGTACTCATAGATCTGCCAGGAAATACGGGAGGAAAGCTCTCATTAGCACATAGGAACAATGACCTGGCAAAGATCACGGAGCAGGCCAGTGGCAGAACCCTGTATCTCCTGGCTTCCAGCCCAGTGCTGCTTCTATTAGACACACTTGCAGACACAAAAATGACCGGGTTCAATACAATCCCATTTAAAAAAAAAAAATGGCCCAAATATGTCACAAGTAATATCTGCACGCACCGCAATGGTAAATTGCAATGAACTTTTTACCACTTGCTCCCTTTCCATACACACCAGTGAAGCTCATTGAGGCTTTTGCCAATTTCTAGAGACGAAGAGTCAATGTTTTTAAAATGCAAATCCCACTCCCTCCTCCACATCAAACTCATTAGTATTTCTTGACACTGGAAGCAGGTAAACCAATGAGTAAAAGGCCTGTGGAGCCTGAATTCCTCTCTCGCTTTGCAAGTGGCCTTTTCAGGTCCAAGCTTAAAAGACGGGGGATCATTCTGCGTCTCATCTGCCACTAACTGCTTTGTGGAGGAAAGGAAAGAGATTAGTCTCACTGCTTGTATGCAGGAGATGCAGGCCTCCAAGGACTCAGGGCTCCTATTTTTTCTACACCAACACTTGCTTCTTGTTCACTAGAGTCACATTCTTCTCCCTTGACTCATTTGGCTTCACTTTCCAGCCAAGAAGAAACCAAACACTGGGATATTCTAACTGCTTCCTGGGGCAGAGGATGGGGTCACTTTTCCCATTAAAATGTCTGGTGAAGAAAAGTAAATCCTAGTCCCACTGATTTCAGTTACTAAAATACTGTGCACATTAGTGGGACATGATTTAACTTATAAATAGCAATGATGGAAACCAAAAGCGTGTGCTGCACGGGTGAATGGAAGATGCCAAAGGTCATTTCACATCTCTGCACCTCTATTTCCACGCTTGTCCTTCAGGTTGTCTGTTTAGGCTTTTACACATTTCGGGAAAGGCACTGCTGCTTCCTGTGTGTACAGCTGCTAGCACAATGGGGCTCTGAGCTCAGATGGGGCTTCAAAGTGCCACTGCAATGCAAAAAATCTGTGCCTCACTGCGCTGATCAGTGAAGGTGGGGAGACGACTGTGAAATATCAGTATTGTGTGTAAAGTATTGAATGAAAAAAGCCCTGGAGATTAATGCACTGTAATTCAGGAATGAGGGGCATCATCAGAAACCTAAAAGTGACCTCTGGACATTTCTGTCTTCCTCAAATCAAAGTTAAAATGTCGAGAGACTCGTATCCCCACTCATTTCTCTTTTCTTCTTTACATTACCCTGGGTGCATCTACACGAGATGCTAAAAGTGCAGTAGGCCAATGCTACTGTGCATTAGCATGTCACAGCGAAAGCCACACTAATGCACAGCAGAATTAGCCTACTGACTGCACAATAGCGTCATGCAAAAGATGGGCATTGGCGCTACTGTGCAGTAGTGCCAATTACGGTGCATTAAGTTAGTACCTGTTTTTACAGGTACTAAACATGCCATAATTACAGCACAGTAACGCACGTATACACATGACAACTGTGACCCAAAAGCAAGACAAAGCACTAGTCGCACCTGCCTTCATGTATTTGCTACACACATTCTTCACACAAAGGGCGACGGAAACAAAGAGCTAGGCTCCGAACCTACGTACAGGTTCATCTCTCCCGCCTTCAGGCCGGTAGAACCACTCAACCAGCGTGGTGGCGGTAACCTCCTCTCTCTTCATACAGGAGATACAGAGTAGCTTCATGTTCGTTCCCTGGACAGCCTCCGTCTCCGACGGGACCTCAACACACACGGGAGAGCAGAAGCCAACTGGGAGCAGACAGCGAGGAGCAGCAGCAGACATGAGACAGACCGGGGGGAGGGGAGAAAAACCAATCGATTGTTTATTCAGGTCGTTCTTTTATCAACCTCTCATATCCCCCCACGGCAAACCATTTTGTTCACCACTATTTGCACAGACAATGGAGAAAAGTCTAAAATGGAAGCTTTATAAAACTTGATTTCTCCAAACAAACTCTATAAATAATTCATAATCCATAACAAACCATAATTAATGGTGTGCGATTGCTTCACACTAATTTAACCTCACCAGCATCTGCTTTGCCACAGTTTTACATACCACCCCCCCGCCCGCCAGAGTATTTAATGCTGCTATAGAGAGGACGAGGCACCGCACGCTCTCCCGCGGGCATGGATGGCGGCACACGCTCTCGAACAGCACTTCACGAGTCCCGTGTTAAAGACCCCCTGGGACCAGGCACCGAGGTGCAGCCGTGTGAAAGCGGGGCACGAATCTGGCTGGTGAAGTGCCCAGAGCACAGCTTCAAGACTCGCTCTTCGCGGTCTTTGTTGGCATCAATGCAAGATCGGGCATGGAGGCCGACGGAGCGGGCAGACGCACGGAGGGGACTGGCTCGATCCACGCCCCTCGCCCCCGAATGCCACCAACCGGTCCGCATGCAAACGGGCACCCTGGTTCAGGAAACGCCGCGTGCCCCCTCTGGCAAGCACCCTGCCGAGCGATGGAGACACCGCCGTGCCCCTCCTGGGCTGGGAGGGGAGCAGAGGGCAGCTCCTGCAGACCAGGGGCAGCTCCGGCAATGCCGGCCCCGGGCTGCAGCACCTACCGCAGGCGATGAGCAGCAGGGCGGACACGCCGCAGCCCCGCGCCGCCGCCGCCGCCTCCATGGCTCCGCTGCGGCCGGGACCCGTCAGCACCGCGGACAGCGCCCGGCGGGCCGCCCCGCCAGCAGCACCCACCGCGCCGGCTCCCCGTGCCCAGCCCGGCGCGAGCATGCGCGGCGCCGCCTCCAGCCGTCCCGCCCTCCCGAGCCCGGCCCCTGCCGCACGCTCCCTCGGGACCGCCGCGTGTCTGAAGTCATCTGGCACCGCTTCCCCCGTCGCAGGGAGCTCGTGTGTCACCGCACAGCCGCTCTCAGCGCAGTGGGAGCACGTGTTGCAGCCCAAAGCGACCCCAGAAAGGTGATCGTCCAACCTCCTCTTGAATTTGCCCTGGGAAGTTGGTTCCAGATTTTGGCCACCCTAACTGAAAAAAAATTGCCTTCTGATCTCCAACCTAAACCTATTTTCCATCAGCTTATGCCCATTGTTCCTTGTCACCCCAGGTGCTGCCAGGGAGAAAGGGGCTCTGCCTATTTGTGGTTGATCCCCCCGGATAAGTTTGTAGGTGGGGGCAGATGACAGAACAAGGAGCAACGGGCTCGTGCTGCAGCAAGGTAAGTTTGGGTTGGATATTAGGTGAGGAAGTCTCTCGCCAGGAGGGTAGTGACACACTGGAACAGGTTACTCGGAGATTTTGTGGAGTCCCCACCCTTGCAGGTTTTTAAGCCTTGGTTGGGGTGACGTAGTTGGGGACAGTCCTAGTTAGAACCTCCTGAGGTCCCTTCCAACTTTCATTTTCTGTGCTCCCAAGACTCAGTCCACTACAGCAAGCATTCAGCTACCTGCTCCTCTCCAGCAAGTCCCTGGGTGCAGATGCAATACAGCATGGCAGATTAGGAGCCCACTCTCTTCTCCTTGCTCCTCATTCATTTGGACCAGTCTAACTTACATGTAAGGGCCAGATGCCGCTTTGTAGGGCTTTTAATAGACATTCAGGAATGCCTGAGCAATATCGCTGGCTGTCTCATGTGACAGCCGCGTGTTGGAAGAAGTGCAATGGAATTAACATCTGTTCTTAACAAGCCAGGTGCATGGCCAGAAAACATATCCCTGGAAAACACAGGACACCCGGGTCAACGCGGCTGTATGGTGTGTGCTGGAATCGTAGCTGCCACAGGGACTCCTGCCAGTGTAGACAAAGGAGGCCTGCCTCAGAGTGCACACGTAAGGAGAAGCAGAAGGTCTGTAGTGCTGATTCAGTAGCCACTAATTGGCTTTTCACTTTCCTGCTTCTTCCTTAGTGTTGCCCCGTGCCAGACACATGACATAGATCCATCTTCAAGAGGCAGATGCA
>JAGPOW010001661.1:4228538-4242940 GCA_030014935.1 Caiman crocodilus
GAAACCAATCACCGAGATGTGAAGCGGGTTCCTCAAAGGCAATTCCTAGCCGAGAGGAGCACTGAACCCAGGAAGTTCCTCAGACAAAAACGCTGTGGGCGGCATGAGCAAATGGAGACAGAATTGCCCTGCCCAGCTCTTAAGTCAGCAGCTCCTTTAGCTCGAGCCTGGTGCACAACAGGAAAACTCAGGGATGAATTTTGCTAATTAAGGGAACTCTGCTGGGTTTATTGTGGTACTGGGTCCCTTTTGGAATTGGCCCTGGCGAGTCTGCATGGTCAAACGCTGTTTACACTCCCAACAGATCAGATCCATTTGCTGTGAGCCTTACAGGAAATCATTCTGAAGACCTAAAATGGTTTTAGCCTCCTAAATGGACAGTAAATATTCCCCTAAGCCCGCTAGAACCACCTGGGCACCACTGCGCGGCTTCTGCCGCAGCAGAACGATTCTGTTCTTGCTTTACCGAGCTCATGGCTGCTGGCTTGTGTTTCCCAAAAAATGAGCTTGAGAGCATGCACATATTAACAGACATGTCCCTCGCCCTGCATAGGAAGCAAGACAGTGCATGGGGTGGGGTGGAGGTGGGGGGGCGTGCAAACAGGGATGGGGGTGCTCTGCAGCTGACCAACCCTCAGCCCTTCCCAGGACTCAGTGGGCCTGGCAGGGACCCCAGAGCACCCAGAGATAGAAATCTGGAGCGCTACAAAAAGCAGCAGGAATTCCCTGGCTCAGGTTACTATAGCAACCCTCCCCTCCCTCCCCAGCACAGGCAGTGCAAGAAAAAGGCTGCAGCTTTCGCCACATCACAATAAGGTTGGGAGATCCTAAAATTAAATGCTGTTTAGCTTCCCCCAGCAAGCCACTCTCTCTAATGTCCGTCAGGCCAGGAGGCAAGGGGGCCAGCACAAAACCTTGGTGTCTGGTCCCTGCGCAAAGCCCACCCAAAGCAATTCCCTGCCCCCATCATCACACCAAGCACATGAACTGGCTTAGATGGACCTGCTCTCTTCCTTGTGGATTCACACAGCAGCCGGCTCCTTCCCCATGCAGCCCCGCCTAGTGCTGGGAGACAACACGGACCCAAAGGCATCACCAGCTGCTGACAGTCAATCATCCCCCCCTCCAAGGCCACTGGAGCCGTGTAGCGGCCAGACAGCGAAAGGCCATGACAGTGCTAGCTATGATGCACGAGCGCTGGGGAGAGTGCTGAAAGGAAGCGGATCAGATCGCCACATATGCCACAGCCTTTACAAGCGTCTATAATTGGGATGAAACCAAGAAGGCTCAACAGATACGCAATAAGGGCCAGTGGTTGTTATTTTAGAAAATACCCAATAGGCATCCTTTTCACAGGCTTTTAGAAACACTCTGGCGTGCCCTCCAGCAGGGAGCTATATATTTTGCTGGCAACTTGGCTAGAGCGACTTAAAGGTTATGATGTGTTATTAGAGTCTGTCTTTGCATAGCAAACCAGTGCAAGAAATCTCTGCACCCAGCCAGCCAGAACTCCCACCCCGCCACAGCTCCTCCAGACACATTCCCCAGACACAGGGCCACGTTTCTATCATGAACACGCTTGCCAATGCAGAGGGCTCCGTCTCCGTTCCCCATAAATGACTACACACAAGCACAACTTCCTCACACACGTGCCTGCGCAGGGCTCCCTCTCTGACCTCTCTACATATAGGCACGAACCCAGAATCTCTTCCTCACGTGCATCAGAGGGGCTCACCGCACACATCAACTCTACCAGTGTTCACTAGCATTCTGCATTCAGATACCTGCCCCCAGACACCCTCCACATATGCATGTCCTGTACAGAGCTATATTTCCAATTTCCAGCAAACAAATACACACAGGGACTCTTCACCATACAAACATTTTGCACTGCTTTGTTCCCTGCATGCTCTCCGAGCCTGGCCTAGCCAATGCCCGGACATCATGAAATGCTGCTCCAGTTTAAAGCCAAGCTGGCTATAGAGGGGCAGCTCTCTTGTTAATATGTCCCCTTCAATGCTATCTCATGCCTTTTAAAAATCACAAAACACTTGCTCTCTCGATCACTGGGGATTCCTGGTGCAAAGTGCCTTGGCCATCCCTACCTACCAAAGGCAACCTAGCCCCATGAGCCATATCTATTCACATCTGGCACTGAGGACGGTTCTGCTTTCATGATGGAATCCATTTAGCATTTGATATTGTACAACCCTCCCACGTGCACGGGATACAAAACTGTTCTGGCAAAGAGCCCATCTGTGCTGTGTGCACGCCTTTAACCATTTTCACACGAGTGAGGCCTGTGGAAGGAGTGGGTCCACACACTCAGACTAGCCAAGGAATAATCACATCTAAGGGCCCGGACCCAGTAAAACGGAAGACGCCTTGTATGTCCCCCAGATTGCTTTGGCTATCTTCTCCCATCTGTCTGAGGCAAGAGCTTCTGCGATAGCTGTCAGGAGATCGTCTTGCTTTCATTCCTATACCTCAGATCATATCTAGTGACTTGCACTCTGATTTGCTGTTTTTACACCTTTAGCAAGACTGTTTTAGCATCTGTCACATGATGCTTGCAAGTGCAATATATTCTGAGTCACTTTATGTAGGAAGATTTCACCCCAAAATAGCAGGGCCTGGTATTGCCCTGGAAAGGCTCTGGGGATTGGTATCGGGAACACAAAAAATGCCAATAGCAAGCATAAGAGCATATACCTGCAGGTGAGCCAGGCTTCAGGTGCCCTAAATACAGTGTCATCTGAACAACCACCAGCCTAATGAGGTGTCACCTTTCACAGGGGTATGCTGATGACAGGTCCCTTGTCACTCATGCTCCAACATCCTTCAAGCCTTTCGGTCTTGTTACTTTGGTAATGGATGACAATCTGCTGGCATGTCAGAGCTCTACACCCATTCATTCACAATGACTTCTGCATGCACAGCACTGGAGAAGTGCACGAATGAATCAATACCTTCGTTTGTCTTTGCATCCTACCAGGACCTGTGTTTCCATATCTGAAAGCTTATTCAGCAGTTCTTCAGGAGATACTCCTTACCTTGATTAGACAGTGGGGAAGAAGGGCTCGATCCTTTCTCTAATTATGTACTAAGCCTGAATGTCCCTGCAGATCTCAAAGAACTGGTGCGTGCTGCTGAAAATTCATTTTCAGGAGAATAAACGTAGTCATTGGTCTGTCGCACATGAATAGATAATCTATGCATAAAGTTTGCTGTGCCTCCTCTGATGCATAAAAAAGACACATTTCACTCAAGTGAATGGGTGTCCAGCTTACTCACCACTTTGTCAAAGATGCTCATCACACTGCAGGACTGGGTCCTCTAGTACAAAGCACATGCTTTTAGCAATTTGGAGCTGTCAAACTGCTCCCATCTGTGAGTCTGCAGCTCCTTCCTCACAGTCTGTACAACTGTATCCATGGCTGAGGCTGTATTTAGATGGAGAAAGCCTAGCTGCAGATTCACTCTGCTGTCTCACAGGGCAATACCCAGAAAGAGGCACTTATGTATTTATCCTTTCAGACAAAAGCTATTTCAAACATCGTATGTGGTACAACAAAGAAAAGAGGAGATGCTTTCATTTGCTTGAATATAGCAGATGCAGAAAAAAAGTTTTTAGTTCTGAGCACCAGCAAAACCTCCCAGGCCACGTAGAAGGTGGAGTACATTGCACACAGTTAACCACCCCAAGTCAGAGGGAATCTATGCTGGTTCATAATTCACAAACCAGGGGCCCAGATGGATACATGCAAGGAATAAATGTGAAGGAGACTTATGCTATGCTGTATCTTGCACCTTATGGCTCCATGGCAGATGTATCGCACCACTTTAGATACTGGTTCAGTCTCTCAGGCTCTTTTGGGTCCTGATCTTTCTCTTACTGCCGTTAATGGAGGTTTTGCCACTTAATCCACAGAGCCTAGCACCATAGGCCAGGATTCCCAGAAAAGCCTAAGGGTTACAAGCATCTAACACTCAATGTAAGTTGGAAAAACTCTTGGGCTCCTTGAAAATCCTAGCATGAGCTCTTGACTGTCTTGTACCCCTGTAAAAAGCTGTAACTACCTGCTTTGCACACTCCACCTCCGAATTAATGCCTCAGAACAATTTCCCCAATCATTTAGTTGGTCTAATAAAAAAACCCGCATTTACCCAAAGAATCATGATTCAACAGACATTTGCACCTTGCTGGGTGCTCTCCTGTGCTCGGTGTACTTTTTTCTGAGCAGATTTGCTGTTAACTTTAAGAAGTATATCAACGAATAAAACCCAGCAGGGCACAAACCCCCTGGCAGAGCTTTCTGCCAGCCACCGCAGAGGAAGAAAGCTACTACAGGGATCAAGGTTTGCAGAGAAAGCAAAGCAAGATCACTGCTGTCTTTTTGTTGAGAGAGATTAGAGAGCAATGGCAGTGCTGCTGGGGCTTCAGGAGGTGGTGCTCTTCCCTCCATCACTGCTGACGTCCACCCCCAGCACCCAAGGCTGGAGGCTGCATCCAGAAGATGCTGTTAGACATGCTTTCTCTGGAATCGGTGGTGAATCCAAAATCTTCTTCTACCTTACTAGTCACTACAAGTCCCTGAGCTGCACACATTGTCTCCCTGCAGCATGGAAGAGCCTCAGTCAGGGGCCCTGAGGCTTTATGAATGCGCACAAGCAGCTTTTGGGGGGAAGCACTTGCAACTGCGTATTTGTGCAGTGCCTTCTGACGGCTTTCTGTGCACACCCACAACACCAAGATCTAACTGAACGTAGCGACTACACCAGCCTGAGATACAGGAGACCTGCTCTCAATCCCAGCTCTGGCACAGCTTTACTGGACCACGGTTAGCAAGTCACTGGTCCTCTCTGTGCCCTGCTTCCCCCATCCATATAACAGTGCTAATGGCACTGGCTTCCTTTGTAGCGTGCTTTTAGATCTATACAGGAAAAGTGCTGTGTAAGAGCTAGGTATTGTTGACATTCATTCTTCTGAGTAGGCCCATTATCGGTGTGATTAATTTCTCTCTGCCTACATAACTTTTTTCAGTAGGTTGTAATGGGTATAATATTATTCACCTCATTGGCAAGAACTGCTGAGTACTGTGCCTTTGCATTTTAAACCAGCTATCACAATCCAATCCCAGCAACAATGGCTTTTCACTGGTAGCTGAGGTCATTCAGCCCGTCACATTTGTTGCTATGCTCGTGGAGAATGCTTTGCAATCAAAGGCATTGCTAGGATATTGGTTAGGATTCATACTAAGAAAAGAAAGATTGTACAAGGCAGTATCACTGCAACTACACTCGGCAAGAAAACACCTTTGAACATTAAAGCAAAGCATGACCTCCAAAAGAGCACAATAGGAGTCCCTACTAGGCAACAAGATCAAAGGTATCAGTGCTAATGCACAGCTCCCATCACTTTTACTGAAGCCAATTTCCACCCCCACCCCCCCGGAAGTCAATCTGCTCCCATTGTGTCTGTGTTACTAGCATCATTTCTAATAGCCTCCATCCTTTGGTTTTCCCTTCAGGATCCTCTTCCTGATCTCTTCTAACCTCACCTTGTTAAGATGGCAGGATCAAGACTCTTTGCTCTTTTAAAAGTTCCTGTGTAAGAAATATTCAGCTGGTGCACAATTCTCCCTGCTCTCCAACAAACCAAGGACATTTCCATCGGTTTTACCTCCAGATACTTCACGAAGGATGAAACATATTCTTCTTTCCTTTCTTATGCATGAGGATGAGGCACTGGCAAATTTAAAACACCTCACCTCAAAACTATACAGGTCAGTGGCAATATGGGGAAGAGACCATGCCCCCTGGTTCCCATGTCCCTCCTCTAACTTCTAGTCAGGCCTGCCTCCCTGGTAAAAGTCAAGTACCGGTAGACTAGAAAACAAAAGTTGGCCTGGGTTTTGAGTGTGGGAGCATGGGGCGAAGCAGGTGACAAATGCAGAGAAGGGAGGAAGGGCCAGGATCAAAAGAGGAGGTGAGAGAGGGAGTGTTGTGACAGGTTGAGAGATCATGCTAATACCTGGAGATGGCTCCAGCCCAGACCCTGCATCAAGAGTCCCTTGAGTCCCAGAGTGCTCAAAATCCAGACGGGGTCTGGACTGTGGCTTTACCCTATTGCTATCACTGGGGATTTGTTTTACACTGGGCGGTTGCTCAGAAAGAGCTGGATCCATGTGCACAGGAGAGCTAAGACTTAGGGAGATCCTTCCTCCGCCCCCCAACCCGAGTCCTTCAGAACTGAGCAAGCCTGGCATGTATCCACGGGAGGGCAGCACCGAGCAGCACAAAGGACTCGGCAGCGCTACAGAGCAGGATGTGCACTGGGGTTGTCGGACAAAAGAAGTGTTGAGAGAGCAGGAGGGAGGGAAACAAAGCAGTGTTAGAGGGGCAGTGGCTTCTGGTCTGACTTGAGCACGACAGGCTGGCAGTGATGGTACAGGATCACAGAAAGTGTGGGTGGGAAGGGACCTCAGGAGGTCACATCTAGTGCGACCCCCTGCTCAAAGCAGGGCCAGCCCCAACTGCATCATCCCAGCCAAGGCTTTGTCTACCCAGGTCTTAAAAACCTCCAAGGATGGAGCGTCTACAATATCTCCGAGTAGCCTGTTCCAGTGCTTTACTACCCTCCTAGTGAGAGTTTTTCCTAATAACCAACCTCAGCTTTGCTTGCTATAACTTGAGCCCATTGCTCCTTGTTCTGTCATCTGCCCCCACTGAGAACAGCCCAGCTCCATCCTCTTTGGAAACACCTTGCAGGTAATTAAAGTCTGCTATTAAATCCCCACTCAGTCTTATGCAGACTAGATAAGCCCAGGTCCCCCAGTCTCTCCTCACAAGTCATGTCCCCCAGCCTCCGAACCATTTTCATTTCCCTCCACTGGACTCTCTCCAATTTACTCACATCCTTTCTGTAGTGGGGGGCCCAAAACTGGACACAGGACTCCAGATGTGGGCTCACCAGTGCTGAATAGAGGGGAATAATTTCCCTCAATCTGCTGGTAGCTTTCCTCCTAATGCAGCCCAGGATGCCATTAGCCTTCTTCTCAACAGGGGCCCATTGTTGGCTCATGTTCAGCTTATTGTTCACTGTAACCCCCAGGTCCTCTGCAGAGCTGCTGCTTAGCAAGTTGGCCCCCAGCCTGTACCAGTGCATGCAACTGTTCTGTCCTAAGTGCAGGACTTTGCAATTCTCCTTATTGAACCTCATGACATTTCTTTTGGTCCAATCCTCCAATTTGTCTTGGTCTCTCTGAATCCTAGCCCTACCCTCCAGTGCTACTCCTCCCAGCTTGGTATGATCTGCAGACTTGTTGAGGGTGAGCTCTCTGCCACCTTCCAGGTTGCTGATGAAGACAATGAACAATACTGTCTCAGGACTGACCCCTGGGGCACTCCACTTGATACCGGCTGCCAACTGAATCAAGCCATTGATTACTACCCTCTGAGCCTGACAATCCAGCCCGTTTTCTGTCCATCTTCCAGTGCATTCATCCAGCCTGTACTTCCCTCAGCTGGTTTGCGAGAACATTGTGGGAGCCCATATCAAAAGCCTTGCTGAAGTCAAGGATACGCCTGAAAGAGGCTAAAGCGCTGATGTGCATAGATCCCAGGGACAAAGCCAATCAAAAATTGAAAAAATAATTCTGGGATGTTTCCACGTGGAAGTGAAGGAACCATTTCAGTTTGCTTCCACTTCAGCTGCCATTTAATGAAACCAAAACAGAACGGTTTAAAATGAGCTATCCAAATCTCCACTTCTCCCTGCCTTTCTACCACTATAGAAAAGGGAAAAAACGAGAAAATGGTGGAAGGCACCTTGGCAATCTGGCAGGAGGAAAAGGCCATTTCCCTGGGTACCCACAAAGTCCTAAAACTGTTCCAGACTAAATGGGCCTGATACAGTTTTAATGAACTAGCAGTTTCCAGCCTGGCCCACTGCGGCGCAAAACAGAGGGTGCTGTGCAGTTAGCTTTCTGATACATGGCTGTACGTGTCCAAGGCTGTAATAATGTAATGGCAATCACAGAAAAAGACGCATAATGCTGCTAACTTAAATAAATACATTTCTAGCATCCCAGAACTTCTCATGCCTTTGCTAACAAAAAACACTTCAACAACCTCAGAGATGCAGTGGAGCGGAGCATGGCAGGTATTAACAGTGCCCAGCAATCAAAGATAGGAAGTAGAGTTATTCTGGATTTGCACCAGTACAACGAATAGCTAGATCTAGCCAAACAGGCACCTGGCCTGGGCTCAGGAGTTGTACCCGAGCGAGAACTTGGGACCGGTGATACAGCAAAGCGCACCTGGCACTGCAGAAGGCAGCCCGGGACTAAATGGTCACAGAATGCAATGCTTACTCGTATAATCACTGTTACGTCCTACTGGTGGACCCTTGATCCTACCAGGAGGCTTGAATGATGGCAGTGCTAGGCCTTGGTTGGGATCTGGTCCTGAAAGACTAAGAAGCACTCAAACCTTTCCTCCCATCCATGGGCTCTGCAGGTTTTGGCCAGTTCATTCATGACCAAAATGAACAAATAGAGAGGAGGCAGTAAAAGGCTAAAGAGGATGATGTGGCAGAGTCAATGTGATACAAGGTGGGGGTGGTGGGGGACAATAGTCAGACATGCCTGGGAGGGGACCCTGGATACTGAACTCACACCTCCCCTTGTGTGGCAATGTACAGTAACCCTTAGAGGAGGGGGTAGATTACTGAAAGCTTATGTCCACTCTTACCAATTTAACAAGGTCACTTTGTCCTTAGCACTGGGCCAGACTCACTCACCCCTTGGAAAGGAAACTTTGGGCCACGTGAAAGCAGACGGTCATCACGTATGACACACGGACATTTAGCCACGTGTAACCTGGCTCACTCTGATGAAACCCTTTGGTTCATCCAGGCTGTGTAAGGTGTGGGAATCAGTACAGCATTGTGGGTGCTGGATCCTGGAGAGAGTCTCCCCAAGTTGGGAAGCCCCATCTTTGGATAGCTGATGAGCAAACTCTTCCAGGTGAGGTCCAGCCAAGCTCCCCGCGGGCTCGGGACTGGCTCTTCCATTTACTTTGCTCCATCTTTTGCAAACACTCCCCTACCCTCCCTCCCGTCCTTTAAAGTTTTCCTGTTTTTTCAAGCCAGCACCTGATGCTGAACTCCATCTCTCCTTCCCTTCCACATTACTCCCTCCTTCCCTCAACTCCCCTACCCTATTCTGCCGTCTTCCATCTCTCCTAGTATCACATCCCTGGCTTTTAGTTGCATCCTTTTTATTTTTGCCACACAACCTCATGGTCACTGTCACCTCATTATTGATGGGCACTTGCTTCTTGTTCGGGGTAGCTCTGCAAGGCACACATGTGAAGGGAGGACGTGGTATAAAAATAAACTCCATTGCATACAGTAACCGACCACGGTGAATCATCACTTTAAAAAAAAAAGTTACAGACTACATAAAACACTGGCTTTGGCTATAATTAAACAACATGATGCTGTCAGAAGAGTGAATCATTAACTGCTGATATCACTCAAGGTTCTTTGCGTCCCTGCTAGAAATTATCCAGTTATTTAAAGTAATAAAAAAAATATTTATGTGGCTGGATGAGCTGGAAAGCAGGGGAAATAGTTTAATGTCACCAATTGCAGATTAGTGGACGTGATGTTAGCCATTGTACGACCAGAGAACAGGATGGCCGGCTGCCTGACTCAGGTAATTGGTAGTAGGTGATGGAAGTCACCCAACTGAAGGTCCTTAGCAAGTAGGTCAAGTCTGGGTAGAGTCATAAGGATTGAATGCTTTTGCCATCAGGCAACATTAGATGGCTTATGTGGTGTTAAATGAGGGCTGGTCTCAGCCTTGACAGAGAGGTGGCTGCCTCACATAATTAATAGGCAAATGAGTTTAAGATACCTTTTCAGTAGTCTCAGGAAACTGCTAGGGAAACTCCACCCCCCAGTCTGTCTCAGACGTACCCCTCCAGATCAAGACTTGGAACCACTGCCAGGACAATGAAGGGACATTTCTCTGAGACTTCAGAAAACACAGCACTCGAGGACTGTGTTTCTATCCATCACCTCTTTTCCATGAATGAGCACATTCAGCATCATTCAGATTTTGAAAAGGATGGAGATTGTTACAGAGCAGGCAGCTTAATTTTGCATTTGTAAGCTCTAGCTCGGATCTCTGCCCTTTCCACCTTGTTGTTAGCAATTATCCTTTGAATAAATCTTCAATACAGAAAGCAAACTTATATTGATTGTAAGCCCTTATGTGATTTTCTTCAATGATGGTACAAATCACAGCACAATGGATACCTGATCCGTGCTTGTGGCTTGCAGGCACTTCAGTAATTTAATTAATAAGTAATAATTTACTGAGTGTTGGCAAACAGCTCAGCTAATTAATTATAATCAGTGGAGCAATACCATTCTCTAGTCCTACTGCACATGTATAGTCCTTGCTCCTGACAAGGAAATGTAGATACCTCTTTCTCTATCATTATGGATGCAGACAGATGCTACTCACATGACGATGCACATCTAATAACGAGGAGGTGAAAGGTCACATTGGGGACTTTATTAGAAGCAATAGCACAAGATAGGACTGTCAAATGCTAACACTACAAGAGGTATTAACATCCTCTTCTTCATGCAGACAGAATGGTCTGATTATATGCAGGCTAGTTATTAACTCTCGTTTTACTCCTGCTACATGAACAATCATGGGATTAAAACAAAATGTAAAAATCTTTATTTTACAGACCAATTCTGCTGAAGGCTGGAAATATTTTATTTTGTAGAATCAGGTTAGTCTAAGGGTCGGTCCATATGCGACTGCAGAGCTATTGTGGTAAAAGGTACTTTTATCCCAAAAGAAATTGCGTGTAAAATTACAACAGACTAGCTAAGAAGGCAGAATTATACCACTTTTGTTCTGGCAACCGATTTCCATGCATAGAAAACCCTGAAGTTTGTGTTTTTTGCCAACACAACCTAGTACTCAATCACTGGCCAGTCTCACTAAGTAACACTGGGTGTAGCAGCGTATGGCGAAAAGCAGAGGGCAGGGAGGGAATGGCATCCTGACCGCGCAGTAATGAATGGTCTGACACAGAGCTCCTGAATTACAATTGCTATTAGCACTAGCAGGGCGGGAGATAGTGGCACGTGGCTAAGTAACAGTGGGTGTGTCTACACGTGCAAATGCGCCAGGGTGGGTTTACTCTAATTTACCAGGCAGGTGTCTACCCCTGCAGGGAAGTGGGAGCAGATTTTCTGGTCATGGCAGCAGTCTGCTCTTGCCCCCGCTGGCCCTCTACAAGAGCCAAAGGGAGCTCCCGGCCCCGGCTCCTCCACTGAGGAGTAAAAGTCTTGGAAGGAGCTGAGGGCGGCGGATCCCAGCCCCCTCCCCAATCCACCCTTCAGATTTGCTCCCAGCTGGCCGTCTACACATTTCATACTGTGCAGTAATTACTCCCGAGTACATTTTTTACTTGTATTTACAGGTAGCAAATTTACTCAGGATTAAAGCAAATTACTGCACAGTATGTGACACCGTCCACACATGCAGATGCTTACTGCGCAGTAATTTGCTCCAATCTCAAGTGAGGCATCTCGTGTAGATGCACCCAGTGATAGGTGGAAAATGGTTTCATTTCCCTGCGGAAAACTCCAACAAAGAAACAAAACCAAAACCAGATATTTTTATCCAACTCCCTGGTTTCAATTTTCTATCTTCATTCACTTCCTGCACAAAACTTCATTTAGTCGAAAATCTAAATATTCCATGCAAACCCCAGGAGTTTTTAATCAACAAAAAATACGCTCCATTTGTATAGTTAGGATTATGCTCCTATCTCCTCCTGCACAATCTACCTCTTCTATGCAGGCTGTTTGAAAGGACTTGTGATGTTAGGTGTTAAAGACAACTTGAAGCGTGTTTAACATGCCTTTACGTTCTCCTATTGCTTCTGATGCAAACCACAGATGGGCAGACAGCTTTCAGGCCATACCGAATCAGGTTTCCTGAACCTATCTGAAAAGCCCACGTGTTCCACTTAGAGTTTTTTCTCCCATGCCGTGCAAACAGCCACATTATTCCAGCATCTGAAAACAAAAGAGCACGGATGGCAAGAATTTCGAACAGAAACCGAGAGATAAATCACACCTCTGCACACAACGTGGAAGGTGGATTTCATAGAAATCCCTTCTGACAAAGACATATTTCGGAGCCTCAAATGCTGACATTTCAGATAAACTTCACAGTTTTGCTAGGGCTAAGTCAACCCTCGTGAAATTTGCTATTTTTGCAATGAAAATACCTGTCCCCATCCTCTCTAAATGTAACGATTCTGAAAGTAAAGCATTTTCTGGGGAAACTATGGAATTACAATTGGTCTTTCTGTCTATTTTGCTTCCAGTGGAAATCCAGCCTTCTTTTTTTTTTTTTTTTTAAATAATGTTGTTTTTTCTTAAAGTACAAAAAACCCACCAAAATCTGAGCAGAAATTTAAAACAAAGTAGCTGTACTTCAAGATGCTGTGTTTTGTACAGTTACGGCAGATTACCTGTAATATCAGTAATAATTTACAGCAGATTACCCATGGGCATACAGTGCTTTGAAGACACAGAATACTTTACAATGCTAAATATTATTGCTGTTACACTGTTCTGGGCTGGTCAGCTGAGGATCAATGTACTTAAAACACATTTAGGATCCAAATCTCTGCTCCTATTTATGCAGCTCCCCATGGCCTCCGTAGGGATTGTGGGAATGCAACTCGGGGAGAATCTGGCCTTACGTATGTCTTGTAACTCCTTCTCTCCCCCCCATAGCATACCCCTGCTTTTAAGGAAAGAAGAAGAATGGATACATGAAGAAGTGAAGTTTTTTTGCCCATGGCAAAAATTAACTCTGATTGAGATGAGAAAACCTTAACTGCCTGTTTCCTGTTCTAATTAGGAAGTTATATCACCTCCACCTTGTCAATGACCCAATACCTTCAGTGTTATCTAATGAAGCCAGCATGCTGTGGTTGGCCGGCCGTCCCCATCCTCCTTCCAGAAAAGAAAAAAAGCCTTTTCATCTCATTTCCCTTTCTATTGCAAAGCCGCTCAGGCTCTTCCCTCCCCCACCGGTACATACTCCTGGAACATACCCGTGACCATCACTCAGGCATTTTGCTCCCATGCACAAACAGGAAGGAAGTACTTTAGCACATTAAAATGCCAATAGTCTTTGTCTGACTCTCTTTTATAGTAGTATCACTGTCTTAACCTAAATAAATGTATAAACAGGGGGCAGGCATTACAGCAGCATGAGGCAAGAGCTTCTTCCCTTCCAATGAGTCTGTCTAGGCAGCAAATGGAAGGCAAAATAGAGCAGCTATGTCTGCAGCGAGGTACCATTGAGGGAGGTCCACTGTTTGGATGGATGTGGGCAGCAGCAGCAACTTCCTCGCACCCCTGTGCTAGGCACCTTGTTAACACTTAAGCAAAAGTAACAACTTCGTTTCCTTTCATTTATCCACATCTGAAGTATCATCATTCCTACAATCACCCTTTCACCTCTGATTTTTCTGAGTTGTTATTCTGATGCCTTTTTAGTGTATACAATGAGTTAATATTTTTCCTATTGGTTTTACTATATATTGCAGTTTCTAGGCAGTGCCAACGTCAGTGAGGTTTTCTGCTGACACGGTCACTTCTCCATCTGGACACGTAGTCAGACCCACCAGGTCAGTCCAGGCAGCTCACTAAATGGGCTCACAATGGGAGTGCCCATTGTCACACGCCCCCTCATCTGGGCTTGGACTAGGCCATGAAAAGATCCATATCCCTTTCCTTAGGGGGAGTGGAAAAGCCCGTTAAACACACGAGAAAAAAAAAAAATCCTTATTTTTTTTTTTGCAACAGCTTTTTCCCAATGACTGCAAGAGCAACAACAACAAAACAGAACCCGAGTTTACTCAGCACTTCCTATACTTAGGGAAACAATATCAAAATATTTAAATTAAAAACCGGTGACTAGCTCTGCCCATCACCAGTCCCGGGAGATGTCCTGCTGCGGTCCAAAGTACCAACCTGCCCTGAAAGGTTTCCTCTTTTAGAACAGAACAGGGTGTTTGATTTTCTATCCCTCCTGAGACTTCAAAAAGCAGCATCATTAGCTGTGCCAGTGAAGCACCTTCTGCTCGCATTCAAGGGCTGCCCAGGCGCAGGAAATAAAGGGAAAACTTTAGGGAGCGAAAGAGAGAGCAGACTCTAGGGTGTAAATGAAGCAGGCGCTTGGAGAAGGCAGAGCCGATTAGCGAACAGGAAAAGGCAGACGGATGCACTAACAAGATGATCCCTATAGTCACTTCAGCAACAGGAAAGGAATCTCGGGAGC
>JAGPOW010001661.1:4255784-4273709 GCA_030014935.1 Caiman crocodilus
TATTCCCCAAACTTCCTTGCAGTTCGCTGCTTGTTTCCACATTGACTTGACTAAAATTTTATCTGACTGCAAAATGGACAGTAGACAGCTAAGGAAAAAAGTGGTGAATTATCTATTTTTCCTTCTTTTCTTGCATCACATTTGATAAGAATTAGGTAACTCGTCATATCAGTGAACAGGAAGAAGAAGGGCAAAACTAAAGTGGGAAAAAATTAAGGAAGGAAAAATGGTATGGCTGGCTGGGCACCAAGAAGTTACAAGGTATGGAACGACTAGTGCAGAAGTTGGTAATGGGCAGTGGGACTTGAACCAAATAATTCAGGACTGAGTATTTGACAGTATCTGACTTGGCGACCTGTGGGAAGTGTGTTGGCAACTCTCAGCTTGGTTCTTAGCAAGCCCCTGTCCCCATCACAAGATCATCATCATGGCTGATACAAAGTGAGGTGCTTACGGATGCAAAGACACCAGGATGAAAGACTGGAAATGGGGACCGAGCAACTCCTCCTCTCACTCAGCTGCAGCCTCTCAGGCCCGGAAGACACTGATGGGCTTGTCTGGGTTGTTAAATGCTGTGCGGCTCCATAATACCATCCGGGCATGCTAGCTCTAAAGCTTGCCACAAGCATAAGACTGAGGTCCCTGTCAAACATTTCTCTAAAGTTCAGACACGCACTATGTGGGGATATGTAATAGCCACAGTGACTGGGAAGAAATCCCTCTCTCAAAGATCTCAAAGTGAGCTCTGTGCATCAGGAGCCAGATACGCTGAGTGATAACATCTTCCACGTTCACCCCTCGCTAACCCCAATTTCAGGTCTTGTGTAACCCTGAAGTAACCTTGCTCTTCCTATGCGAGACTCTTGCCACTCTGCCCCCTCCACCGTGCGGGGAGGCTTGGCAGAGGGAATAGCAGTCTTTGTCCTGCCAGGAGCAGAGCATCTATTTTCCATTAGGCCCCTTCAGGATAAAGACCAGCACCGTCAAACCTCCAAGGATGGGCTCAACAGCCCAAACCTGCCCTTTACGTGAAGTTTTGGTTTTGCGCATGTGGAGGTCCCATCTGCTCTGCCTCTCACAGTGAAAGTATCTCGTTCTGCACAAAGGCCACCCTGCAGCAGCATTTCACAGCAAAATGCCTCCCCCCCTGCAAATTGAGGGGTAATAAACTGTATTGCTAAAAAGCCTCTTTAAACTGCCATTCCAAGCTAGGGGCTATCCCAATTTAGCTATTTTAGTGTAAAGCATTCCCTTAGGTTAGGAGAAACAGTTAAGTCAGCAAGAAAACTTTATGCACAACCAAGTCTTGGTGTTTTGGCTGCTTTGTTGCTCTATAGTGCTGGTAATTTGAATTTTTAACTCTTATCCTCAGGCAACATCGTCACAACTTATACAATACGTTTTGTCTGGCAGAACCTGCTAGGGTGGCACAGATAAAATTCCAACCCACAAATAACGACTATAAATCTCCTGGAGTAGTTCTTGTCTTTGCGCAACCTTGGACACTGCGAGATGCAAAGATACAGAAGTCCAGTTTCTGTCTCCCAGTTCTCATAGTTCCTGGACTACAGTCCCTCTATTCAGGACCATTTTCCCTTTGGGCTCACCATGTCTCATTGTTAGATCCAGTCACACAAATGTCATCCCATTGCTTCCAGTTTAATTCCATTTCCCCAGCATCTCTTCATTTTCAATATAATTGGATCCCTGGTTGCTACTTCCCAGTTTACTAGTCCACATATCTAGCTTGTACCCTCACTGTTTCTAGTCCAAATTCTCAGTTTGGGGCTCAGTTTGTGCCAATGGGCTCTTCATTCTCCAGAGGCTGGTACCTATTTCAACAACATAGCAAGTCAAGTCAGTCCTAAGGCTGCTGTGACCATTGGGGACTGTAACAACCCCCCTCTACTCCGCCCTGCGTTTGGCTATGGTTGCTGTAGGCCTGGGACTCAACCCATCTGGTAGGAGGTTAGTTGAGTTGCTTTGCATCATTGCTGATTCTTTGGCTAAAGTAACTTGGTGGCGCCCATCTCCTCTCCAGGTATGGAGAGATTTAGCTCATCCACCCCTTGACAGGTCTTGTTTTTAGTCCTGCTGGGTGTCCACATGCCCAGGTCGGGGCACTGGTTTGGTCGGGGCACTTGGTTTAGCAGACCAAGGGAGGCCTGGCTTGACAGCAACATAAGTTAATTTTATTACAATGTAATGAATGGGAAAAAAAAAAATCAATTTACAGGAACAGTTTTAGTGGTGAAATCCCAAATATTCCCTTTCTTTTGAAAGGGTGGCTAACCATCTTGCTTCCATTCAAACCAAGAGCATAAATCAAATTAAAAGTTTTCTGTTCTCTCTCTCCACCCGTATACGTTTTTCTGGTGCTATATACCATCGGATTGAGTTCCCCTTAAATCATGGCCAGGACAGGGAACTAGGAAACATGAACTGGGAAGGAAGAAAACTGCAGTTTCAGAGCATTAGTCATCAGCGTGGAGGCAAGAAGCTCATTTTATTTGTCATTTGCCCCGACCTAGTTACACGCCGAGTTTACTAATGTTAATGACTAAGATGAGCAAAATCTCATGTTAGCATTTATTGATCCTGACCGGTGTGAAGAACGATGGGATTCTCAGGTTTCCTGAACCATTTCATTTAAAGAGCTGGCGCCTGAAATTCTTGGGCAAGACTGGTTTAGTCGATCAGACAAAACAATGGTTTTCTAAAACTTATGCTACAATACAAAGAAACTTTCCTCATTTGCTTAGATATTAAACAATCCTGGGCTGCAAGGAAAGGGACCTCGGTTCCCTCACTCTGGAAGGGTTTGAAGTCCTTCAGCAATCAGACCTCGTGGCAGAGGTGATATCGTTTTATTAGGCCAACCAGATATTTGCAAAAAATATTCAAATATCAATTTGCAAAAATTCTTTATCTGCAAGCTTTCAGGCACAGGTGAAGTCCTATAAACGTTTCACACCTCCACTCCAGACTTTACTGCCTCTGATAGTATCTGCACACAAAGCAGTTGCTATTCTTTTAGCCAGATGAGAATCAGTAGGTATTAAACAAGTCATGAATCACCTCCTGGAAGCAAGTGTCACTGCTTAAGTGCTTGTAACTGGGGTAAGATAAAGTTTGGGTTTGGTTTGTTGTTGGTTTTTTTTTTAAATATCTCTACTCTGGTAATTACATTGGCTTTGAAAGCCCTGGGCAGCAATTTGCTTTATAACTTCTGCAGGTTAAAAATAAATGCAAATTCCAATCTGGTCCAAGTAGCCATAGGGAAGTCAAAGTGCACACGTTTAAAGGTGCACTACACCGGCTATGTCATGATTTAAAGGCATTGACTGACTACATCACCACTTTGTGAGGATCCCGATAGCATCTTTAGGGACTCCCCTAGGGCAATGTCAGGCTTCCAGACGCTCCTCTATCCCTCTGTTCATTTGAATTCACTTGAGGGAGTCCCGTGGTGGTAAATCTCTGAAGGAAGCTCTCTGCTTCTACCAGAGTGAATAATGCACCTGATCCCCAGTTGTGAGCAAACACGGCAGAGGAATAATTAGGAACTACCTGACCTGAAACCCACATGCCCATTACTGTGGTATTTTTCCACCTACTTCAGGTGAAGCAGAAGATGGGCTGGACCTGAAAGGAGAAAGGAGGAGCCGCAGAGCAAGATGCTTCTTTATAAAGCACCAGCAAGCAGCACTCTCTCCCCACAGGCACTGGACGATGAACCTGTCCTGCCTGAAGGATGCCTAAGTGCAAGAAGGATTCCAGCTAACATTGGTTTTCCAGTTGGGAGGAGGCTGCAACTTCTGTGAGCCCTTGCCCCTGCCAGCAGAGCGAGGTCTCCTAGTGATATCACTTTTGCTTTTCACCCAAGCACCGGACCTCAGTCTACCTGCTCCTGCCTGACAGACCCTTTGGCTCACTCCATCAGGGAAGAAATAAGCTCACAAAAATGGCAAAGGTGAGTGAGCTGTTCATTGCAACAGCTACCTTTTAACGTTTGGTTTCTTCCTTTGAGCTCTGAGAATGATCATTCATTTTTCTAAATCAAAAATCTCTATGTCTGAAATGGTTTGGGGTCAGGGAAAGATAGATCCACAACCTAGATCATTTGCTCTGGGAAGATCCATGAAGCATCTCCATTAAAATACATGTTGACCCTAAAGGTTTTAAGCCCAGAAGAGAGATCAGACTGGATAGGACAGAACGGTATGTCAGGCTAGCTTGTTCCTTCGCTGCGAGCTCTGGGAAGACCTTGGCAAGGTCCTGAGAAGCTCGGGTCCCTCTGGGGACTTTACAGGACACAATTTCTATAGGACAGGACAATTCAATCTCCTTAAGACCCCTCCCCTCCCATTGTCCTGCATCTGCTAAAGTTGTCACCTATTCTCTGTAGGTCTCCCCTCCTCGTGGAGACCTGAACAGTAGAGCAGATTATTTTTGGGGTGAGATAAGAAAAGCAAGGTAAAGGAAAAAGGAGCGGAAAGGAAAACTCCAGCAGATAACCCCAGCTTGCATAGCTTGGGCAAAGCAGCATGAAGAAAAGAGCAGAGGTGGCCTTTGTCTGGGATGTGCATGTAACCAAACTGAAATGCACTGGAAGCAGGAGTCCTGGCGATTCAGCTCCTCAAGACGCCACCGAAGTTACCTCTCTCCATTGCGCCCCTCCAAGAACGACCAGGCAGAGATTTTTGCATTCCTCAAACTCCAGAGCATCTAGGGGCTGAGAGCAAGTCCTGTGTTTTCAAACAAAAGCTAACCAACAAGAACGAACCTTTTCTGTCAATTTTTATACACCAGAAACCCCAAGCTTTGAGTTCTTTTGGGTTGGTTTTTCTTTTCTTTTTTTTTTTGGGGGGGGGGGGGAGGGCTGGGCAGGGAGTTGTTATTTAAAATGTTTAGCTTTAACTCCATCTGTTGAATGGTTATGAATACCAGGCAGGGACAACTGGGCTGTAAAATGTACCAGTGCATGCACACATTAGACAGACACAGAGAGCGTGCAAACACAGACGGGTTCTGCCCTGGCGAAGCAAGCAACTCCCTAAAAGTTCAGGCAGTTAGTGTGACACTGTGCCGCTCGGACGGTTAATCCTTAAGGAATCCAGCAAGAAATGGGGTCAGTAGATACTCTTCCAAGGAATGGCATGCAGGTCACAGGATAATTGCAAGCTGGGATGTTATGATTATATAAGAGAAGCTGATGAATTAACAACACAGGAAGCCTGCCCTTCAATCTGGGCCGCTTAAGTTAGGAGGAGGAAGAAAGCAGTTTATCAATAAGTCCAAGGCAGTGCAATGGATTGGGTAGCTTCTCTAACCTATTTAACTGGTGGGTGGCAGAGAGGTGGAGACCGAGAGGGTGCAGAGTTCAGCAGCTCCTGCTCAGTTTTGAGCTCTCCGGCAGGGAGGTGAAGCAGAGATCACTTTAGTGTCCTGCCAGGACTGTAGTGTTTGCATACAGCTGCCCTACATACATAATCAAGGAGCAAGACACTGTCACAAATCTTCATGGCTCCCTGGGAAGTCTTGCAATAGCAAGTGCTTTTTCAAAGTTGCCACTCTTGAAGTCACGTGAAACCTCAGCTTTTGTTTTAAAAAAATCCTCCAGTATCAGGAAAAAGGTCTCCCCCTCCCTCCCTTTATATACATTAATTATTTTTAAGACTGGCCTCATGGTTTGTGAGCCGGGGCTCCAGCCAGCTTGTCTGTCCTTTGGGCTGGGTCCTCTGGGCTGTGTGAAATACTGTCTCTCTACTGAGGTCAGCGGAGTCACGCTAATTGACACCAGCCAAAGACTTGTGTGTCACAGTTGCAGGTGGAGCAATTGCCAGCATAGGGCAGGACCAGACACTCTGTCCTTAGGAGGGAGGGGACGGATCCAACCCACAGCTTGGCCTAAAACCGGGAAATATGGGAGTTTCTGGGTGCGAGCCACACTTCCCAGCCTTTAGTCATATTCTGCCTGATCACGCAACAATGCTTTCTCATTTCTCTTCTAGAAAAGAGCCGACGTTTACTCCGTCGAGGTCTGTGGGCCAACGGATTTGGAAAGGATAGACGAGGGGGACGAAAGGTACAAAGACCTGAAGGGTAACAAGGGGAAACCCAAGAAGAAAGATGAACTTAAGAAAGAACTGGAGCTGGTGAGTGTCCGGAGGGAAACCCCGATTCATTCCTCCTGAGCTCAGGGGTGCAAGACCCCACAATGCACAAACAGGTTTGCCTTGTATTGGCACGTCTCATCAGAGCGGTGTTGTCCCAGGGGCAGTGATTGCAGCCACATTTCTGCCTGTACTTTGTTTTTATTTGCAAAGAGAAGGCAGAAAGATGGAGAAGCTGAAGCAACCCCTCTGTTTCAAAGGATGGCATTGTATCTAAAAATGAATTTGAGGGCAGTTTTTTCAGGCTGCTCCCCAATGGGTGCAGTGTTACTTGGTGTATAGGCACTGAGCTGGATGGGGTTTCTACCCTGTCCCTATCACTGGCCTACTGGGAGAGCACTTCTCCCTGTGCCTGTTGTCCTGCATGTGAAATGAGAGTAATGAGTCTTATTTCTTTTGTGAAGTGCTTTGAGCAAAAGCACCAAGTGCCTGATATTGTTATTCCAGCCACCTCTGCAGGACGATGAAGACCCAGAATGAGAAATCAAAGATTTTAGTAATAAAAACACTCCCCCCTGACCCCCCATCCCTTCAAACACATCAGCTAATTGATTTCTCACTATTCCCTTCCCCAGCGAGTGAAGTAATAATGTAATCTTCACTGCCCTAGTGACGAAACTTTGGCATTAACTGACCCAGCCAAGGGAGTCAGCGTGTCAGAGCTGGGATGGGATGAAATGAGATGAGTACATGAGTTCTTGGCTTCAAAACACCAGACCAGGGTGAATTTTTCAGAAGTTGCTAAGTATACTTGGAGCCTGATTTCATGATTCAAAAGCAACTTAAAAAGCACTGAAATGCAGCTCAACTCCCAGACCCCCAAGTCGTTTCTGAAAATGATGCTTTGGCCCCTTTGACCTTGGGATCTTTTACACATTTTCCACCTCCGAGTCTTTGCAAAATAGAAATCAATTCCACAAAATTCCTATTGGATTGTGTGTGTACGATCCCTAGCTCCATGGTGCCATGAGCCGTGCTCAGGGGTCTGCTGAAACGTACATCCATAATGGTTTTGCTCCAAGAAATGAGATTTGGAAGAGGAAGAGGCAGGGGTGTTAATGATCGCACTACTTCCAAGATACATGGGGATAGTTCTAGCGCTTGAATGGTAAGGCTTGCCTTTCATATTCTAGAGAAGGAAGGAAAGTCACACGATGTGCACGGTGGCAACTGATTCACAAGGGGATTACGACCACAGCAGCTTGACCCACATTAATATGGATGAAAATTATAATAAAAATGACGACTGCATTGGCAGTCACAAACCATTATCCCCATTTCCTCTAATAGTACACACTTAATGCTAGTGACCCATCAGTTCTTACAGAAGGACAAACATGTAGGGTCCCAGTTTTGCCATGGACCAGGTACCTAAGCATTGCAGTAGTAGCTGTCACAGTCTTGCCTGGATAAGATGACAGAGTATCCCAGGAGCGAGGGCTGCGGCACATGCAGCAGGTTACAGTGCCTGAATTAGTGATGCAGTCTAGGAGGTCACCTGTATATCAACTCTGCCACCCCTCCTACTTCTCTTCAGTAATGCTGTTCCGGGGGTTGCAAACCAACTGCTGCAATACTTTTCTGGCTGGCCTATCCACTGTGAAATGCTTGGTCAAAACGGATGCTCTCAAACCTCCGCACTGTCTTTTGGATGGTGTTTGTCTGGCCTCTGCTCTTTCTTTCTTTATGCTTTATTCTGGAGTGCATGAATCCACAAGGCACGTGCAACTCCTGCAGTGCCCACTCTACTCCTGGCATTTAGATGCAACAAGCATCCCCTGCACTCGGTGCCATAGAACTTCTTCATTTTGTGCCAAGCAGGCAAATCCTGAAGCATCTGAGGACTTTTAGGAGGAGCCAGTTGTCTAAATGAAGTAGTTATTCATCACGACTCAAATTACTGTGAAGATTCCTTCTGTTCCCAGAACAGATTTGCTGGAGGAGGATACTGAGCGGGTTGGGGGAGAAGATGAGAGGGAAATGTAAATGGAGAAGAACTTACGCTTCAATATTTCAGTGGGGCTAATGTGTGTTGTGATGCCCATTTTACTTCTGGCTGATTAAAACAGGGAATTAGCAGAGCTAGGCGCAGGATGCAGAAGCCCTAACTTTGCACAGAGCTGCCTGGAAAATGTCAAACATTGATCAAACAAGACAAATATTTTAATAAAAAAAAATAACAACAATATTTTGCCTTTCCCAGCTCGCTCTGCTCCCAGGGTCTCACCTAAGCCAGAGTGTGCGTAGCCTGCCGTTGTACTTCCCAGCCTTTCCATTAATGAGCGAGTGTCTAGCAAGCATTTAAAAACAGAAGTTATGCTTTTGTCTCTTAAATGATGGCCTACAAGTATCAGGAAGGGGTGGGAGTTTCCCCACCCTGTCTTCCATATGCACCGTCCTGCTTAACTGTTCATGCATGCTTTTTGCTGGGTTTTTTCCTCCTCTAAGGCACTAAGTATTTACCACTCACGGAAAGGGGATGCTATAATGACAGCTAGACGTATGGTACGAAACGTGGAAACAATTCCAGTGTTCCTTAAACCCAGATATATGTTTGTTTCAGAATACAAATGTAAGACAGATATTTGGCTGGGGTGATACGACCGCGGCACCCATTCCTGCCCGGGGCAGGAGGTCGGACCTGATGATCTGTTTAGGTCCCTTCTGACCTCAAGTACTATGAAACAAAGACAGTCTAATCCTCTCTTTCCTCTCTCCCCCAGGATGACCACAGACTCAGTGTTGAAGAGCTGGAGGAGAAGTATGGCACAAGCATCACCAAAGTAAGTCTGTAGGATATGAGCAGGAAACCATCTGAGTTAAATATCCTTAGCTCATCTACAGCTGAATCCAAAGCTTGTGATATCAAAAGAAGGGTATTGACATCACCAGACTATAGAAGAGGCTTGTCGTGGTCATCATTTATGTAAATAGATATGTTTTTGTAGGGGGGTGTGCACATGCACACCTGAAAGCAAACAGACTAGGCTTTTATATATAGAAAAGGAGCAGGACTGACTAATTCACAACAGATGATGAAGGTTGGTGAGACAAAGTGTTGCCTGGGATGATCTAGTTGGGGTTGGACTAGATGTGACCTCCTGAGGTCACTTCCAACCTGAATTTTCTATGATTCTGTGAAAACAGAGAGCAGCGATTCTGGTCCAAATTTGGAAATGCATATCTATGACATTTGAAAGAGATCCGGCATGATGTTTTAATGCACTGCTAAATTTTATAAAGCTTGAGCTCAACATATGGACCTTGGTTACAACTTTCCCAAAGTCTGGGGCCGTTTGGACTTGGTGTTCAGAACCAGCTCCGCCTCGCTCCAAACAGACGGTGTCAGGAGCAGTGAGCACAGTCTGCAGCAAGAGAAGTCACTTGACACAAGCGCTTGGCTAGTGAAAATCTGTGTCCGACTGCTCTTAAGCTGCAAATTCACATCCAGGGCTGCATCCTGGTCAAGGAATCTGAGCACAGACAGTTATCAGAAGTGACAGGAAAAATATAGTATACATAGTGGAGCTTCCTGATCTTTCCAGAGACTCCAGATAGGTCCGTCTAGCACAGGGGTGCGGAAGAATGGAAAATAACGAGAGGGACACCCTAGCGCACATTGCCCCTGAGCTCGTCTCTCCAGAAAGTTTGCTGCATCCAAGGAATAAACTGCCTGAAAGCAAACAAGCTAGGCTAGGCAAGCAGATCAGATGCAGGCCATCACAGCTGACTCAATGCCGTTAGGTCTACTCATATATTTTATATACATACACACACATCTCTCTCTCAGACATATCTAGATATAGATATATCCAGCTATCTACCTCTCTATATCCATCTATCTAGATGGATAGATAGATAGACACACACACACACACACACACACGCATATATATACATACATATACGTATATACACACACACTCTATGAATAGTAACTTTTCTTCTCTTTTAATTCAAGAGTAAATATATTAATGCAGTGAAAATATGATTATTATGTGAGGAAAAAACATTGAACTGTGCATACCAGGCTCGTGGATGTTTTGAAGAAACAAGATGGGGAAAGGAAAATCAGAAAAGCTTGAGACAAAAATTTAGCTAAGAAATCCAAGCCACAGAAGCTGTTAAAATCTACGGACATGAACCATAGCTCAATTCTCGAGTCCCAGGGAAAAGAGCGATAAAGACAAAAACTAGGGTCCAGGCACAGTCTGCAATTCATGTTGCAAATGCTCTTTGCCTTCGCAGGGTCTCTCCAGCGCAAGAGCGGCAGAGATTCTGGCTCGAGATGGTCCCAACGCTCTCACTCCTCCTAAAGCCACTCCCGAAATCATCAAGTTCCTTAAGCAAATGGTGGGAGGGTTTTCCATCCTCTTGTGGGTGGGAGCCCTCTTCTCCTGGATTTCCTTTGGGATTCAGCTTGCTCAGGGCGTTGATTCAGCATTTGACAACGTGAGTATTATGCCAGTCACGTGGGCTACTACATCGGCTGGGAGGCTGCTTAGATATCTGGGGTTTTCCGTTCACTTGCCCCACTACTGAATCATTTTGATCAGTGCTTGGTTCACTGATATACTGTGCTTTGCCTCTCTGTCCTGGGGTTTATACTGCCATGCATTGCCATAGTATCAGCATGGCTAAGGAACCACAGTGAAGGCCCTAATGGCCTTCACAGAGCCTCTCACCTTCTTCATCTTTAGGTTATACTTTCTTGGGTGAAATATTTGAAGGTTGTTAGGTGCTGATTTGGAGACATTACTTAGGTGCAAATGTAACTGCCTTTCATGTGGGTGAGGAGGTAAATATCACAAGAACGGGCCTGCATAACACTCTTGATCCAGGAGCAGCCTGGCACACGGGGATCCTCATAGGAGTTCACGTTCCTTTGGGACTTCTATACCCAAAAGTTTCCGAAAGTGTGGCTATGCATCCATCAGCCCATGGTCTTATCCAACCCAGAAAGGCTAAGATTAACCTCTAGTCTTCCATCCACATGTTTTCACCCCTCAGCCCCCCTCCCTTAACCTCCACTCAGTTTACGAGGACTGTTAAAACCTTTGTATTTAATTTGTGGGGCTTTATTGCCTCTTGATATGAGCAAGCAAAGAGTAAAACTCCTCACTTCTCTTCATTGGGCAATTAAAACGTTCCAACTTTTGGTTTAAAGAACTTGGTGTTTACATGGGGTTTATTCCAGTTCAGAAACTGCCGCGCTCATCGTCTTTCAGCTAACTGGAATTGTTTTTTATCTGTCAGCTCTACCTTGGTGTGGTCCTTGCACTGGTTGTCATTCTTACTGGCATCTTTGCTTACTACCAAGAGGCTAAGAGTACCAACATCATGGCCAGCTTCAGCAAAATGATTCCACAGGTAAGTGGCCAACCTTTCTCTCTCTTTGTTTCTGAACGGCAAGAAATGGGGAGAGCTGGAGAGTTAATGCACGGATGGTGTAATATTGGTTTCACTATCCCCTGCTGTTGGGCTGGGTAAAATCTGCATAGGAAGGGGACAAAATAACATTCCCTTTTCACTCAATCCTGACTTTGTCCATTCTAGCCCCATGGTAGAAATTAGCTCTGCATTCTGACCCAAGCAAAATCTCATCTTAATTTCTGACTCTACATTACAGCCTTGCTCTAAATTCCAGCCTCAGACCTACCTCTTCATTGGAAATGGCCCTTCCTTTGCTTCTGTATTCCTGAGCTCCTCTGGTCTATTTTTACCAAAGTAACCTAGCCTTTAAAAGTACTCGTGATTATGCAGAGCATCATAGGTAATGCAACAAGGCCCTTCCCAATCTGCCTGCAGCATAACGTAGAGGAATTGTGCTGCCAGTCCAACCAAATTCAATAAATAGTTCATCACCCGCAAGAGGAGGAGAGCAAGGTGGTTCTGACTCCCAGTCCAGTTCCTGCTCCGCAATTCACAGCTATAACTGTTTGCATGTGATGGGCACAGATGCATCTATGCCCATCTGTAAAATGGCAATACTTGCCTATTTTTCTAAATCCCCCAGGCCCTAAGATGAATGATGCTCTGTTGGATGCTAAAGCTTGGAAATAATAGAGAAAAAGGAACATGCTGATCTAGAACAAAAGAGATCCAGCTGGGCTGAAATTCACTCCCAGCAGATCTCAACATAGGTGTAATTTGGACCGAAAGTAATGCATACCCATGTGCCAGCTCTCTGCATTAGGGTGCATTTTACCTGTGTGAACAGACAATGCTGCTGAAAGGGAGGGCATGAAGGATATGGGTTGGCTGCTCATGCTTTTTATACTTCTGTCCCACAGCAAGCTCTTGTCATCCGAGACGCTGAGAAAAAGGAGATTTCAGCAGAACAGCTGGTGGTGGGGGACATTGTGGAGATAAAAGGTGGAGATCGGATCCCAGCAGACATCCGGCTGATCTTTGCTCAGGGCTGTAAGGTAAAGGCTAGCTTTGGGGGACATGGCAAGCTTACACCCCGAGTTTCAGGGGAGCTGCATAAAAAGAGAAGCTGTTCTTTCAGAGAGGATAGGTGAGCATTAGCAACTAAGAAAAACCTCAGGGTTTTAGGTACCTGTAATGCCTGTGCAGAGGAGCATACAGAACAGAGGGCCCCATAACTTAACACCCAAGAAGCATCAAGCAAATCCGCTCTGCGCCATGGACTTGGGCGGGGAATCCCTTGATGCTGGGGCAGTGATACAAGTATAGACCGAGTAACTCTCTTCACAGTGTCCAAGGCAGCTTATTTCTGTTACCTTTTCTTCCAGACTCGCTAAGTCCTACTGGCTGAGTGACAGCTATCATACATGAGTTAGGCTCAATTTCCATATTCATCGAGGAATTTTCCCTGCCTCACTTGTTGGTAGCAAAGACTCCATCTTTCTCAGTGACAAAAAAATCCCAAGTGTTCCCAATTACTGTAGCCCTTCTACCACCCCTTCCAAAATGCTGCAGCCCTTTCTCGACTGGATAACTTGGCAGTTATCCATTTCAAACTGGATGCATTTTTGTTTGAACAACAGGTAGATAATTCTTCACTCACGGGGGAATCAGAACCGCAGTCCCGCTCCTGTGACTTCACCCATGAAAATCCCCTGGAGACTAAGAACATTGCATTTTACTCTACCACGTGCCTGGAAGGTATGTGCAAACAGAAGGAACCTACATGTGTAAAAGATGCCCCCCAAAAAGATGTCACTAGTTGACCATCACTGCTGGTATCTGTAAGAAAAAAGTGCAAGACAAAGAAAAAAATATATAGCTAAGGACATACCAAGGAACATCCCAAGCAAATGAAAATAAGTTCTAAGCCCTGGGATGGCTTGAAGCCTTACCTGCACTTACAGCTAACATGTATTTTTGCTACCTGAACTCACATAACATACATGCACGACAAACTGACTGGCTCCTGCTTGCTTTTGGCAATCTCATCACTGCCCTTAGTCACAAAATTAGACACACTTCTATGCAATGATGTCCTTTACATGCTTCAGGATGCTGCTTGCGTTTTCAGAGCAAAATCGACTTTTGCTTTTCTGTCTTAAAATTGCTTCCTAACAGATTTGTGCAGTGCCCAAAACAAAGGGGCCACGATTGCAGACCTAGGTCTCGCTGTACTCCTCCCAGGGGATTGATAAATGACATCATTGCTGAAAATACATCACCATACCCTCCAGTTTTTAGTAGACATAACCCCTCCCTGGGAAGGGTGAGAGATACACTTCTCTGGCTAAAAGATTGAAAAATGTTGACAAAATACTGGGCACGGGATGGGGTCTCCCTGAGGAATCGTACTGTTTCAGTGCTGGTAACAGCTGCTCTCCTCTTTCCAGGCACTGCCACTGGCATCGTCATCAACACTGGAGACTCTACTGTCATCGGGCGCATTGCCTCGTTAGCATCTGGAGTAGGAAATGAGAAGACTCCTATTGCTATTGAGATACAACACTTCGTCTACATGGTGGCAGGAGTGGCTATTTCTATTGGGGTTCTCTTCTTCATCATTTCTGTCTCCATGCAATACAAGATTTTGGATTCCATCATCTTTCTTATTGGCATTATTGTGGCCAACGTGCCCGAGGGACTGCTGGCCACCGTGACTGTAAGTCGACATCGGCTGCTGGCCTTCTCTGGGTAACTGCACAGCTCTTCTATTGCTCGCGAACACTCGAGGTTCATGTCCACGTGACCCTGGATATCACTTCTCTTCTCTCTGCTGCAGTTTTCCCATTTAGACATGGGGATATTACTGCATGGAAGGTGTATGTAAATTCAATTAATTCATATTCATAAACCATGTTGAAATCCTGACACGGAAGGCACCCCCAGAAATGCCAAGTGTTATTAACACTAAGATGTAAGAGTAATATTCAAATATGAAATATTATGATGATGAAGTCAGGCATAATATCAGGGATCGTTCTCTTGGTAATTACGAGCTCCTCCCAAATTGAAGCTTCTTTTATCTGGACTAACCTCTTAACTGCTGTTATGCACTATTACTATCATGTGCAAAGCAAGAAGCTTATCTAATCGATATGGGTGTTAGATTCATTATTTGCTGCCTACAGCCAAGAGACTGATCCAGTCACTCCCGTGGCGTCAGTGAAATAATTCCAGATTTACATAAGCGTACGCAAGATCATAATCCCTTTATGGCATGAGCAGGAAATACATCAGAGCAAAATGTGGTTGGAAAATGCTCCTGAAGACACTGAAAAGAGAAAAATACTTTTTTATTTCCTCTTTTCTTGCTGAAAGACTGTCAGCTTCTATTTTTGCCCTGGGAAAAATGTCTGTTTCAATTAAAAAGCTATTTGTCATTAAAAAAAGTGCTTTGGTGGGAACATTTCGGCCAACTCTGGCTATGGCCTACACTGTCCGAAGCATATTAATTTGACTCGTGCACAATCTCATTAAAGGGAGGTGTGACTCTTCCTTTCACAGGTGAGCTTGTCCCTGACAGCAAAGCGGATGGCAAAGAAGAACTGCTTGGTGAAGAACTTAGAGGCTGTAGAAACCCTGGGCTCCACCTCCATCATCTGTTCGGACAAAACAGGGACCCTCACGCAGAACAGGATGACCGTAGCTCACCTTTGGTTCGACAATCAGATCTTCCAAGCTGATACCAGTGAAAATCAAACAAGTAAGTTTAGGAGCTGGGGAAGGGCAACAAGATGGGTTAGGCATGGCTCATGGCACACTTCACCTGCCAGTCGGGATCTATACGAGGTGGATGGTGACGACTTGCAGTCGCGTCGTCTGATGGGCTTTGGGTGGCCTGTGCCAAGCTACCTGGTGGGACTCATAAGGGTCCATGCCAGGGGAAAACCAGTGCTGGGATCACTCCTAAACCAATTTCTAGGACATGATACAGCATGGGAAAAACTAGCTTGTACTTCTGCTTTGTGACACAGCAGTTCTGTGGAGAAAAAAGACCCCAGTATGGAGAAATACAAGCTCATTCATGAGCATTGAATTCCTTAAAACAAGAAGCTGGGAAGGTTGGGAGAAAGCTGTGGATTGAACAAGTCTCATACACAAAAGTACCTACTCTGAACTCTTTCAAAACCATGTGCATGCATTCCTCGCTGGGGTCACTTGATCCCAGCTGACTTCTTGCCTATGGCTGCGGTGTCGGGGTGGACTCGATCTCATGGGGTCCCTTCCAGCCCCTAATGTCTACGAAATCTATGAAGAATCAGCTTTCTTCACCAACTGGCTCTCTCTACTCAGGCTTCCAGCACCCAGCCGACCACACACACTTCTTTTTGTGCTTCTTTTCAGCCCAGACCTTTGATCAAAGCTCTCAGACCTGGGCAGAGCTATCCAAAATTGTAACACTTTGCAACCGGGCTGAATTCAGACCAGGCCAGGAAAATGTTCCAGTAATGAAGGTACTCACTACTTTTGTCAGCTCTTTTTGTTTCCCGTGAGGAACGAATGCCCTGCATGTTTTAATGCCCTCTGGCCATTTTAAAATGCATTGTGTTAAATGCTTGCCTTACAGGAAGGGTAAAGTGGAAACAAATGTGCACTCACTTTTCACTCCGAGTCAAAAGACAGCTGAGCTACCAGTATGGCTCTTGCCATACCATGAACTAACCTAGAAGGAATAAGAGAGTCCCGCTTTATTTCCCTCTGAAGGATTTGTTATAGGCAGCATTCTCCGATTCCAGATTCCAGCACTGGGTGTTTTTATTCGGTGCCTCAGTTTACCCTGCAGTAATCAGATACGGACCTTTCTTACCCGCAACAGCATGATGAGTTTTCCACTAGACCCAAGAATGCACACAGACTTTCCATATTCCCCGAACGAAACGTTAATTTTGTCTTTCTTCAACAGATCACAGCACCAATCCTAAAATGGCTCAATATTGCTTCACAAAAGACAGCAACTAATAAGCAGCAATTAAAGTCCACCTGTTCTCATAGCACACTATGTGGGAAGGATGGCAATATAGTGACTCATAATAAATGTGCCTCTTAAGTTAGCTTGTTGGGGCTTTGATACCAGAGTGAGAGATAATGTACTTTCTAGTGTGCCCATCACATATGCATATATAGTTTCTTTCAGCGCTGCAGGAAGTATTTTTAGTAAAACAGTTATTTTATTCCTTCCATGAAGAGAATCGTGGGGGGAGATGCCTCTGAAACAGCCCTGCTGAAATTTTCTGAAGTCATTCTGGGTGACGTTATGGACATTAGATCACGCAACAAAAAAGTGACTGAAATTCCTTTTAACTCAACTAACAAATACCAGGTGGGATTTTCCTTCTTCCTTCCCTTTTTCTTTTTATTTAAAACCAAAACCAATCCATAACCCTGTCCAATGCATTGGCCAAAGTATGGAGGTGTGAGTGGGAGAATACAAAGTCAAACTTCATTTTGAAATCAGAACGCCAGGACCATTTATTCTGGTAAAGACAGCTAAGCAAATGGGACTTTCATTCCAAGCCACACAAATAGCTCCAGGAAACTCAGACTTCAAGAAGGAATAGGGCTATAGTCTATGTAGGGTCATTAAGCTATTTTGATCTGTATGAAGCATGAAATGACGAGATTTTTATTTTCCATAAACCAAACCTATTAAGGAGGGCACGGCGGGGGCAGATGGATATAAATCTGTACCATTTTATAGAAATATCTTGAACGTTATTATTCATAGCCCTTGGGCTCCTGGAAAGCTGGCCCCACTGCATAACTTTGGACAAAGATGAGACACCTCTGCCTTACGATTAAAATAAGATTATAGTGTTATTTTTACACAGACATCTAGTGTATGTCATTATAGTAAAGTATTTCATGCTAGCAAAGGTTGGGTTTAATGACCCCCCGAAGGGACAGGGTACCATCAGGGAGGAAAAAGAGGAGAAGTATTTCTCATCCCCATGTAAGATGGGCTGTCTTGCAGCCAAGTCCTACTCTTGGACAAGCTGTGGGAGCTGGGTCTCCGAGAGCATAATTAAGCCATTGACAGGTCATGGAGGAAATGAAGTGGGGCCATGGATGCTGTTGGACTCATTCTGTGTCTGTGGCATGCAGCTATCCATTCATGAAACTGAGGACCCCAATGACAAACGCTTCCTGCTGGTGATGAAAGGAGCCCCTGAGCGGATCTTGGAGAGGTGCAGCACCATCATGATCAATGGCAAAGAAGAGCCACTGGATTCGGAGAAGGCAGAAGCTTTCCAGACAGCATATATGGAACTGGGAGGCCTGGGGGAGAGAGTGCTGGGTGAGTGCAACTGGGAAGCAA
>JAGPOW010001661.1:4289531-4307063 GCA_030014935.1 Caiman crocodilus
AAAAAAAAAAAAAAATCTTTTGGCTCCTCCTGGTTGAAGAACCCTAGAGGAACTATTAACAATCAACTATTTTAAGGACTAACCTTGCCATAACAAGACAGTGCTGTGTAGGGGAAGGGGGAAGTCAGGCTAATAGGTCATTGTTAATCTTATTACACCGCAGATAGAAATAGGATGTTTCTACCGAATGCTGGAGGAAATCTAAGAATATCCAGACACCAGAAGAGCAGAAATTGGATCCCCTGCTCTCTGACACTCTGCAGGTGTGGACTGAGGACTTAAGCAAATTGAGGCATCTGACCATAACAGTCTATAAAGAAACAAGGCTCAGGACTGAAGCTTCACACGCCTGCAGTATCGTATGGCAATATGGTCCTGAACAGACTTCTCGCAGCGCACAATCTGAAGGGGACATCAGTTAGTACCACAGCAAGAAATGGGTTTGAATGAGAATACATCTTTGCCCAAACACCTTCTCAACAAAAATGATTCTATGAGATGGTAACCCACCATTCTGCAGATGTAACAAGTAATGCTTTCCTTGAACATCAGCCTTGGGCTGAGGACATGTTATATACTCTATTTACAAAAGGTATAGTGGGTTCAAAAAGTGTTCTCCCTCCAACCATTTATGCCACACTTGAGTTCTTCTGTTGACCAGTGGCTACTTGATTTGATATCTTCAATATCTCTGTTGTCATCACACAACACATGCCAACAGTCATATTGGCAATGCCCCCATTTATTTTCTCCAATGGCATGGATTGCATGCATTTCATTTACAGTTCTAAAGACCTCAAGCAACAAACTCCAACCTAGAAAACCTATTTCAACTATAATCTTCACTGAATGGAAACTAGTTTTAACTTTGTCTATGTAGTATCCAGCCAAACTGACCTTCAGTCCCGTTCTGGGACAATTCGGCCTAGTGCAATGTAAATAAAAGAAAAGTGTGTGTTGTGGTAGTCTCCAGGAGACTCAGTCACAGCCCTAGTCCACACAATGCTAAGTGATGTACAGAGAACAAAAAGGTGATGCCTGCCTCCAAACAGCTCGCAGTGCACGCACCTTGCAACAAACAGCAGGAATGCAGAGTCCCCAAATCTGTTGATGGAACGGACACGCTTCTGCACATCCAATTATTTATTAGACTGTGAGGTGCTGCAGGGATGCCAAGGGTTAAGTTACTAGTTCATAAAGCAAGCATCTTTCTTTAGTATGGAACTATTCTTTCATGCTCCAGTCTTGGCCAAACCAGTCAGGCCAGCTGGCCCTACTGCTTGCATTTGAACTCCTTAACTTATCATTACCTTTTCTCTCTCTTGCAGCTGGTTTCTTTACACAGTTTGCTCTGGTTTGAACTAGCTCTTACCGCTTCTGCAACGCATCCGGTTACCAGGGAATTTCTGCTTGCTTGACCAGAGGCAGCAAGACAAAACCTGAGAGTTGGTTTAAGGTGAGGAGCTTACCTACGGTAAAGTGGGGAGTCTGCTTCAGGAACAGCAAGGCTCACTGTGGAAGGTGATGGAGCCCTTGTCACTACCTAGACAGGCAGGCATTTCTTTCTGAGGCCCAAGGTCCAAATCCTGGCGGTAGCCCTGCACCAGTGCACGTTTGCACCATGCTCTGCCATCAGAAGGCAGGGAGTACGATTTCTAAACAGTTGTAGGCTCGTGCACGGTCCCCTACTGCATGCAGACACTGTGAGTTCGTATTAAATCTCACAACACAGACTTCACAGGAATCTGAAGACTTGTGCATTATCGGGACATTAGCCCAGCTTAAATCACACAGTGGTAATGGCTCTAAGTGCTTTAATATCTTATGTAGGAGATGAAGCTGTTGCAGACAGATGGCTAGGTCCTGCCCTGTGATCCAAATACGAAATGGCTATTGGCATCAGCAGAAGGGACGCACTGTAGTCGGACCCCTACCCCATAACTGAAGAGGGAGCTGAGACTCAACTAGCTGGCTCCAGCCTCGCTGGAGGAACTGGTAGGAGCAGAAGGCCCTCTAATAAAATGGCCATCAGCCCCAGGTGTAGCCAGCACATCATGGCCTCCCATTGGCTGGCCTGGGGGGTAGTGGGTCAGATGACCCAGAGAAAGGAGAATATAAGCCCGGGGCTTGGAGCAAGGAGGCAGTCTGGTCCTGCATGCTGCAGGTGATCTGGGAGAAGAGGACCTGTGCTGACCAGGAGGAAGGACTCCAGACTGCGAAGGAGCTGCAAGGAAGCCCCTGCACCACTGGGCAGCAGCAGATGGAGGCTTGAGCCTGTGTTATAGGATTACCACAGAGTGGTGATGACCCAGGCCAAGGGACCTTTTCTGTTCAGGAGCAAGTGTTTGTATTTTTTTTGTTAGTGTTTGAATACCAGAGGACCAGGCTGCAGCTGTAAGAGCAGAGGAGGCTGTTGAGAGAGGGTGCTAGGGGCACCCCAGCTTCTAGACTCCTTGAAGGGACAGAAGCGCTGCTGGTGGCAGACAGCAAACATTGAGGTGCAAGCCCACGGCCGGCAAAGGGCGAGAGACCAGGGGACTGAGGGCCCTAGAGCCTGCAGAAAGCATAGCTGGAGCTGGAGATGTAGGGTCCTGTACAGTGGACCTCTGGTGAAGAAACCCAGCTAGAGTGAAGTGGGTAGAGACCAGGGGACTTCAGCCCAAAGGCATAAGGATTGGAGAGAAACCCCTCTGCCCACCAGGACAAAGGTATGGCAGGCATGCCAGGATGAGAGGCCAGAGCGGGGCAAGCAGAATAGGGCCCAGGTGGCTGCTAGTGGGGGTGACTTGACTGCCCTAGCACCAGCTGTGCTACACATGCATCTGAGGGCCCCATTCAGCCAGGCAGCACCTCTGGAAGAGGATCTTCCGTTGCCCTTCAGTAGAAAAAAATTTGAGTTCTGGAAAACTTCATAGATTTCATTTCATGGACATTAGGGCTGGAAAGGACCTTGGAAGATCATTGAGTCCAGCCCCCTGCCCCAAGGGCAGGAAGTCAGCTGGGGTCAGAGGATCCCAGCAAGATAAGCATCCAATTTTCTCTTGAAGGTGTTCAATGTAGGTGCTTGAACCATCTCCGATGGTAAGCTATTCCAGACCTTGAGGGCTTGGACAGTAAACTAAAAAATGTTAGTTATGCTCCTGCCTACATAGGCTCTTGATGTTCCCATTTCTGACTTGTGGGGGGGATCTTTTTCAGCCCCTAAAGTGAGTCACTCTGCACACCCACCAGCATGTATGCCATTGAACAAGCCTTAAATCATTTTGCTCCACCCTACTTGCAAGGATCAGAAATTGGCACTGCATATTCAACATCCCAACAGACTGCCGCATAAGGGACCACTTGAGCCTCTCAATGAAGGACACATCCTTTTATGCCTGTAGATGGAGAGTGTTTGCATTGCCATTAACTCGGAGGTAGGTTTTGTTTTGAGATCTCATTCATACTCCAATTTCATGGACAGGGAACCTTTTCCATTACCTTTTTCAGCAGTGCCACCTGCAGAAAGTGAGGCATCGCCAATGGGCAACGCAGTGCAGCCGGTCAGTGGGTAGCTTGTTGTGGCTGTAGGCAGACAACAAATGTAGCAGTGAGTTTCCCCACCCACACGCATCTCTGAAGAGCTGTTATTTTCATAGCATCATTACAGTCAACATCTACCGAAGCTAAAGATGGCAGACTGCAGTGCTGGCAGACCCCACTACCAAACAGCTCTTAATCCTCTGATAAGGATGACAAAAATGCTAAAATTGACTGCCTGAAATCCATGTATTCACACAGGGCATGCCATACAATCTCACTGGTGCTGCCCCTTGGGGATGCTGATGAGGTTCTAACTTTGCCTGACTTCAGATACTTGCCTTTTAAAGCTGTTCCTACCCAACAGGTAGGTACCTAAGGACTAATAGAAAAGTTGTCCTTGTGAACTGCAAATTGAGGCACTTGCCTATCTATGGGTAATAGAGCTTTCGGAGAGGAAGGATGATTTACCTCTGCATTGTGCCTACATGTGCTTGTGAAACCTCCTCTGGTCAGTACCACTTGCAGACTTTTTTTTCCCCCAAAACATTATAACAAAAATCAAAGTGATTGTAGAACTGGTATAGACCCACCCCTGTGAGAGAGGTCTTTAGAGTTGAGGCTTCCTGGCAACCCTGCAAGTTAACATCCCTCTTCACCTTGTTATCATTCAAATCTAAACTTCCAGGTCACTGTATGGTAGAGGACTAGGTCATTTGCATTGCTAATGCCAGTCAGTTCTCTACTCGGACATTAATTGGCTTCCCTTTAGCATAGCAGTGAGAATTTGCTTTCTTAGGTGAAAGCATGAGACTAACTTTCAGTGGCAGATGGAAAATGTTGGGCTGTTAACCACAGTCAGCCAGGCCCTTCATCTTCCAAGGCTCTGGTGCACTGCAGTTCTGGGCCAAAACCATCCCTTCCCACTACTCCTGGTATTGCCCTTTTTCTTAAAAGCTTGTTTGCAACCTTGAAAGTTAATTCCCATTAAGTTAAGATGGGGACTCAGAGTATCACAGCCATGTAAGGTAACTCTGTGTGGACACTTTTAAGGCTGAGAGGAACACCACACTTTCATCCCAGAATAACAATAGCTATATAAGGAGTTATTTAGCAGTAGCTGCCCTTCAAGAGCTCCAAGGGTAAGTAGTTGGTAGGAGTGCTACACACTCGGGGGACAGTGATTTGTGATTTATTTTGACTGTGGCAAGCACAGCCCTTGGCCTATTGTCTGCAGACAGTCAGGGTGCTTCCTCCCGATTCTTTTCCTGGAAACCTTGATATGCCTGGATTCAGCATGGAGCGTAAGATTTGCAGGGCTGTTAACCAATATCTCATTCCCTTCCCAACCCGTAGATCTGGCCTGTGTCACTAGATGGGAATTGCTGTGGCAGCACAGACAACAGGTAACTCCAGTTCTGAGGCCAGCGATCTTCTTGCTAGAGACATTGTACAGAAGCTGGGAGCAGGGGGTGGGGGGATGCAGAGGCTGCTGCTCCTGCCTGCCATCCTCTCTGCTGCCCTCCCCAAACCTCGTGGTGGGGCAGGCAGGGGTGGAGCTGGTGGGTGACTTTTGAAATCCAGTTTCACAAGAGCTAACCTGCACCAGCTGTGCTGCAGGCAGGGCTCCTTCACCACCTGAGGCCTGCCCCAGAGCCCCCTGAAGGTGAAGAGGGTCTTTCTGCTGACTTGCAAACATGTAACTTAAAGGCTTTCTTTTAGCTGAGATGTGGGTCAAGACTAGAGCCTTAAACTCTCTTTCCTAAACTCCAAATTACTGTGGCCACTGAGAATTTGACTCTTCTTTTTCAGATGGCCTGCCACTTCCATGCACAAGAGGGTCAGAGTCCCCAGAGCTTCAGGGAAGCTGGGAGCCTGGTGCCCAGGCATCTGCCTCAGCATCCACTGGCTTCCAATTTTAGCTGAGGAAATACAGAGATCAGCACTGTAGGACCATGGCAAGGGAGCATGGATCGGTGCTCTGCATCCCCCTAAACAATGAGCTCAGGTGCAAGCTAACCAAAAGAAATGCCTCATTTCTGGCAGGCAGACTTGAAGCATAATCAGGCAGAGGAATATCAGCCTCAGTTTACCTTAGCTGTTTCAGGGTGTACACAGCTCAGAAGTGGTGCAGCTTCTTCAAAAAGGAAGCCTCCACTTCTTTGATGTGGCATGGCCTGACCAGCAAGGGTGCTAGCAACAGGATGCTGCTTAGGGCCTCCCTAGTGTTTAGTGGGGGGTTGGAGGACTGTGGAAATCAAGTCTTTATTATGCCATTACTTAGTTTCATTGGCATTTCCCAGAACAACCTCCAAGCCTCCTTGGGAGACTGCCCCATTCAGCAACCCAGTGCCCTTACTTCACCTTATGCATAGCATTCACTGGACTAAGTGGATAAAGAGCACCACAATAGCTTCTGCCCCACTGGAGACAAGGGGCAAACAGCAGGAACCTTTGAGGACAGCTTTCCCCTCCAAGATACCCACCTGCTAGCTTGCACTCCTGCTCCTGGCCCCACGTACCGGCCCCACTTGCCTACCCACTGCTTATCCCAAACTGAATCTGTAGCATTGAACTAGAACAGGCACCACAGACCATAATATGGCCACCTTGAGTTTTTCAAGGTGCATCTAGGAACTTACCTAGCTAACCAACAATTAATAACAAAAATGAAAAAAAGAAAGTAGCTTGGTTTGAGCCCTAGGCAAAGGAAGTTCTTATTCCACATTTTTCTGGGCCCATTTATAGCTATGAAAGCAAATAAAAACCAACCGACCACCCCCAGCAAAACAAACCAACAGAGGGACAGTCGTAAATAAAGGGTTCCTTGCTATTATAGGCAAAAGAGAAACTCAAGCACCATCTCTAGTCAATCACTGACCCAACTGCTTAAAAGCAAAAAATACCTCTGAGAACAGGACCTTTACCAACAGCCACTGGCTGACAGATGCCACCATCCTCCACGCACAGACGCTTTGTATGTTCAACTAACTCAAAAGCCGAGTACACGCTGAGCCAACTTCGGGCACCCACACGCAGAGGCAGACTGCTTCCCTGGTGCCTGAAGCAGGGAGGCCTCCCAGTGCAGCTGTGCTAAATGAGTCCAGATTAGCAGGGGGAGAACACACCTGATCTAAGGCTGCTTCATCAAGGGTGAGCTGCTGAAATGCAAAGGACTTTGGAAAGGTGCCCGCAGAAAGGTCAGCAAGGCACAGTAAGATCAGAGTGCTCTTGCAGGGACATGGCAAGCACGCTGATTAAGCGGGCCACCCTGTTCACTGCTGCCACATGGACATGGCAGAGCCATCCCCTCTTACAAGCGTGTTGATTAAGCAGGGCATCCTGCTCACTGCTGTAACACGCATCTGCATAAACTCGGCCTCTGGGTCAGCGAGCTGGCAAGGGGAAGGTTTCACTTGCCACTGAAGCGAGCTTGGTTTCTGTATGAATATTAATCCTTGGCCTCAGTGTCTCACTGATGCATTATTCCTCCGGAATCAAACCTTGAAGATCTCTCAGTTTTGGTTTAGGCAACACTTGGTTGCCTACTGCAGCTACAAGCTTTCCTGAATAAAGGCTACAGGTAAAACCGCTTTCAGTACTGGTTCTCACGGTGTAGGAATTAGAAGGAGCTGCACTCCTACTCACTGAGGCCCTGCCAGGTTTGCATATTTGAAAGGAACAAACATTTCTTAAACAAGCAGCGTGTCTCTGCCCAGAGACATCATATGATGGGCTATATTCCTAACATTAGAGTTGGCCACAGGACTTGCATCTCATTGTGCGGGGTTTTGTCCAAACAGAGCCTCTGATCTTGCAACCGCTTGTGTTAACTTTGACCACATGGATGGTTGTTTGCAAGCACAAAATTAAGCTCAAGTAATAGTACTGGCAGAATATGAGGCCAGAAAATGCAATACCTCCTTGTCCCAAAGCATTTAGCTCGTCGGGGCAAGGACATGCCATCTGTAGGAGTACAATATCCAGCCCAGTGCTGATAAACACAGCTTTCTGCAGCTGGAATATAAGCATTTTGAAATGATATGGATTAATCTAACTAATGGGATGGATTTAGCTAATGGGCTTCCTACTCTGACCTGTAGGTTAATACACGTGTATGCTCCGCTAGGCCGGCAGAGGTCCGTTCAGCATAATCAACCTACTATCAACAGAAAGGAAAGCAAGGATTCATAAGCTCATAATCTCATGAAGCAGGTTGGTCTTGCAGTAACAGCACAAGGAAGCGCATCAAGGCCACAGGATTATATTCCTGCCTTTGCCACAGAGGCCCTGTGTGGCTAGATCAGGTTCTCAGTTCCCAAGGTAGTACATAACCCTCTGATCCCAATGCCTTTAAACAGAGGTGTTGCATTTCTGTATTTTCTTCTAGAAGGGGGACAGAAGTTCCCTGTGTCTCAGCAATGTTATCAGATGCAAATGTTATCAGCTGAAAATGTGAGTGGTGATTTGGGGTGACCTTGGGTTTGGGAGCCCAACCTAATTTGCAGAAGGCAGGTACTTCAAACAGTACTGTCCCTTTAAGTTATTTCAAAGTTGGGCACTTCAAATCATCAGCTGGTATTAAAAATCTTTGCCTCAATTCATTTGCAAAAAGTGCTTGGGATCTCTGACTGGATAGCCATACATCTAGCAACAGGAAAACCTGCTGGATTGAGGCAAAGCCTAATGTGGCCCCTTGCCTCCAGCTCATTTCTTGCTGAGGTTTGAAGTCTGGCTCTCTGCTTTGTCCCCATTATCATTTGTGAAGTCTTCTATCTTAAATCTGCTTGCTCTGGTAGGAGAAGTGAGACAAGCTCTTCTCATTTTCCTGCCAGCTGAAATGGGATATTTCACACTGAGGGGCAACATATGAGTTACGTGATCCACCTGCTTTGCAGTGCAGGCCTGGGAAAGCTTTCAAAACCTCCGAGATTTGCCCACTGCATCCTCTATAACTGCAAACAGGCAAACATCAAACAGCGGTGTACTTCCGAATGCAAGTTGGGGCCAAACCTGTTTCCCCGTAGGGCAACAAGCCGTCTATCGGTTTCAACAGGAAAAGGAGCTGGCATTTTACCAATCACTTGGTGTCAGCTGGCAAGGAATGTCCTGAGCTGAAGCCTATCTTGATAATAAAAATACTATGAATGGTCAAGTTATTTATTTTTCCGACACGCCAGTCTGTAGGCCAGCCAATGCTGAGCCCCGCATAGTCTCCATACCACCCCAGTTACAAGCCTTGTAAAACTTCCACGCTAGAAAGCAGACGGCTCTTTAGTTTGAATCTCTGGAGCAGCTACAGGAAAAACAACATTGTTCTGTTCAGGTCTAACCTCCTCGGCATACTGGCCTGCCAGACCGATGCCTTATGAGACTACTGGAGGCTCCCAGACCCGGCACTGAGAGAGAGTGCCTCACGTGGGCCCAAGGCTGGTTCTGCCTTTACCAGCATGCTTTGGTTTATCTAATAGCTATTCCAAATGTGTGTTTGGAGACATCAGAAGGCAGAGCTAACCTTAACCACAGCCAGATAACACAGCATAGCATTTCAGACGCTGCTCTGTTCAGCCACTGAGCGGTCAGGTCCATGCATCCCCGCTTCGGCTCAAGATCTCTGCCCTCTTGCATTACACCAATGACAGGCAGTGCTGTTTTTCAGGCTCTCCCCAAATCTTTAGGCGGTCCCATCTTCAACATCACCGCATCCAGTGCTACAGACTCAGGGGCACAATAGGAAGCCTGTTGCGGGTTATGCAGCAGATGCACTGACCTGATGCTTCGAGGCAGCAAAGCAGCAGGGTCAGTTCTGCAAGCTCAGCATGTGCCATGCATGAAGGGAGTGCAGAAGTAGGCCTATATGTAAGGGAAAAGGGAGAAAAAAATTCTCATTTCCTATGGGTTACCTCCTTAACTAGGACTGGGCCTGGAAATACGGTTGCAGCATTTAAAGGAGGAATTTTTATTCTCTTCCCTCGGAAAGTCTCTCTCTGGTTCAGCCTACTCGTGGAAGAGCGGAAAGAGCCCCTCCCAGGTCACATTGGAGGTGCTTGAGACAAAGGAGTCTGTCCTTGCTGCCTGCTAGCTAGTCACAGGAGTGGGTGCCTCCTAGGCCTGCCATTTAAACAAATATGCTGGTGCCTGCCTATACTGAGAGAGAGGAATGCGCTGGTACCAGCAGGGAAAGAAAGGAATTGGCTGTGATGGATGGATGCATGGACAGATTACGCTCTTTCTTCTCTGCTGGTACCAGCAGATTCTTCTGTCCCATGTACCACTTCCCCCTCCAGGCATGGCCAGCTCCTCTTGTCCTCCCCTTGTCATGCTGGGTTCGAAGGGGTCAAGGCATCACCAATGCAGACTAATCGTCCTTAGCTTGTGCTACGCAAGAGCCTCCCTGAATGCATGCAAGAGCAGGGAGGTGGCTGGGATACAAACAGGTTGCTCTAAGTCATCTCCCTGATGGATCAGAGTCTCTTGAACGGAGGAGAGATGTGCAGTCAGGGTGGGACATGGGAACAGCACTGTTTACTACATTGGAGAGGGATTTTTGGTTTATGGTTTGTAAAGGTTGAACGGGGTCGGCAAGCTGGAGAGAACAAGCACTCCCAGCAAAGTGAGCAGACAGAAAAATGGGAAGGGGAGAGATGAAACCAGAGAGACGGGCAGGGTTTGTGGGGAGGACACATGGAGAGGAAACTGAGCTTCCTGTCTCCTTCCTCACTCCCAAAGGACTCACTTCTTCTATAAGGCCCGACAACTACTGCACGCTTAATACTTCTGTAAACTCCTTTCAGGGGCTTCTCATCCATCCTGCCTCGCTGGACTTGGTTTTCAGGGGTGCTGAGTCCCCAGTGTCTCCACTGTGGAGAATAGGATGTTCACCTCTTTCTTGGGGCAATAAAATGTTCTCTGGACCAGGGACAGCCTGTTGCATGGGCACTACTACTGCTCAGGAGAGTCATCCGACCAAAGGTAAGAGTGAGGAAGGGAGAAGGAGGAAACAGAGCAGGGCATACAGAAAGTGAAGGAGGGAGGGAGACCGAGTGAGGGATGGGTGATGTATCCCAGACAGATTAAAAACATGTTGGAAGTTTTGTATTTTAAGCAAATAGAGTAAATTGAGCACAAGATCAACAAATAGCTGCCTGGCAAGAGTTAACTGATTCCCCCTAAAGCAGAAAGCACGGTTGCCAAGAGAGGCTCCCAGGAACAAGAGGGGCAGGGGAGCGGGCCAAAGCTCACGTGGTGCTGCTTTGCTTGGCCTCCACTTGATTAACATCGTGCTCAGAGAAGAGACGGGGAGAAATGTGGGGACACAGTGAAATACATGACAGAAGCGGGAAGAAAAAAAATCTCCTTGTTTTAATTTTAAAGCTACCTAGATGGCAATTCCCTTTTAGCTTTTTGCTTTCTTTTGCAAACAGGAAGTGTGGGGTAGTAAGAGAGCTGGTATTTAGATTTGAGGCATCAAAATGAAAACACATGGGCATTATTTTTGTCTTTCTGACCTATTTCCAAATAATAAGATATTTGCTGAAGGCAGATTACACTGCACACGGTTCTCCTCAGCCTCACTCCAGTGATGATACCCATCACATGCCAACCTCACGAGGGATTTTGCTCGTGGATTGACCATGCACCATTCATCCAGCCCACGGGGTCAGAAGCAGCTCTGCCCTAATTTGTTCATCTCTGACCATGTAGACCATTTCTAGGAACTTCCTCAAGATTGTCTCTCCCCTAAACACTTCTCATTCTCCAAGAAAGACTATTTAAAATATGCAAAAGCTGGTGGAAAATATAAATTTCTGGGGCATATAAATTCTAAGTATTTTTTTTCCTGCTGGCCACTACATTTGACATAAAAGACCTGAAACTACATGTCAGAAGGACCAGGTCTTCGCTGCCATGTGTGACCACCCCAACCTCTCAACTCAGATGGGTGTCCTGCTGCGAAGACCAAAGGCCAGGAAAAACAAATTCCCATCTCAGGAAAGTAGGAATTGATATGATGGTCAAACCACGGTGACCATCGTCCTCATGCAATACAGTGTCCTGTCTGACCGGGACTGGTACCACTTCAGAGGAAAATGCAAGAAACCCTGCAGCAGGTAACTATGGGATAATCCACTTCCAGCGATAGATTTTGCCTACATTCCTGTTGCCGGTGTGAAGAGGGATTTGGGTGATATGTATGCCGTGGCTAGCTTTCTGCACGTGGAGAAATTCTCCAGTCGAGGACCTGTGCTGTCACATCTTAAATTCCTTCTTAGGCCATTATGTGGGTGCATGCGAGGAAAAAAAACAAACCTAGATGAGACTAATTTTGTCAGGCCAGTTCTTCCTCTTCAAGCTCAGACAAGGGGTTCTTGTTCAATAAGCACGGTTTTCTAAGGTGGGGAGGAGAAGCCAGAGCAAATGCAGATTTATAACAAAGCTTCAACGTCTTCCTCATTCTTACATTTACTTACAGGTGACTGACAAAGCATAGGTAAACACAAATAAAGAGAAATTGCTTGAGACAGTATGTGAATCATTAACGGATGTCTGCTGACTTGATACAGTTCAAAACACATTTATCATCTGAAAACAAAATATCTAAAAATTATTCTTCCCCGCCCTCTGCCAGAGATCCGAGTTCAAGTATCCAGTGAGTGTCTGCAGCAGCACAGAATTGGCTATCTCCTCCTAGGCAGAGCTGGCTTTAGGGGTGGGCGACATGAGTGACCACCCAGGGTGCCATGGTCGGGGGGGGTGCCACATGCATGCACACGTGCGTGAGCAGGCTATACTCACATTAGCGCTCTCCCCCTGCCTGTCCCTGCCCCAGGCAGGAGGAACGGTGCCAGCCCGACCTGTCCCCCCACTTCTGGCCACTACTTAGTTGGAGCCAGGCAGCGTGGGCAGCAATAGCAATGCCCGCTCGCCCACCTGGCCGGCACACATGCTGCCAGGCTGCACCCCATGGCCCTGCCTGCAGCAGCACCACTGACTTGGTGGCAGGGAGGACTCCTCTTTATCTCCCAAGTTATCCAGAGAAGAAGGTGGACAATCATACTTGGGACTCATCTTAGCAATGACAATAAGCTGCCTGTGAGCCTTCAAGAGAGAAAATACCTCCTAACAGATAGCATCACTAGAGTTGGGCAGAAGAGAGAACTGCGTGCAGTGTAATCTGCATTCAGCAAATATCTTATTATTTGAAAATGCATCAGAAAGACAGAATAATGTCCATGTGAACTGATTGACCAAGACATTGGCTGCTCCTATGAGATCTGTGTTGGACCTTCTTTCTGAGTATTTCTGGGATATAAATGACAACCAACAGCATTTCCCTCCTGCAAAATGGAACCAGTAAGAACGTATATGACAGTGCCCAGCTGACTCAATGCTGCCAGTGCAGGTGAGCCCTCATCCACCTTTTTCCCCTTTTCCCCAGTCATTCAGGAGGTCTACTTCTCCCTTTGTTCTCAACTTCAGAACAAGCGTGTACATCTTTATACTGCGCAGCAGGTGTCAACGTGCCGTGAAACGTATTTTAGCTTGGCCGTTCTCCCAGGGGCACGGAGCACATTGGTATGTGGAGTGACCTACATCTCATGTCACTAATGGCAGAGCTGAGGGGAAGGGGGTATGAGGACAAGGGCGTTTGTGCAGTCTGTAGGCTCACGCCCCATCACACACCAGGTAAAATGTACCTGCTTGTCAAACCAGAAAATGCCACTAACAGGTCACATGCAAAAGAAAAAGTAAAACCAGAACCTATTAGAAAATATCTGCCTCCAGCTCACCCGGGGTTAGCTGACCCATCAACACAATATTAACCCCCATGGCTTTGCACCCTCTCGAAGCTGACCCCAACTGCCAACAGATCAGAGTTAAGATGGTAATTCCCCCTTCAAATTATAATACTAGCCAACCGCTCCACATAGTTGCTCATATGCCAGCACTTGACCAGAAGGCACATTGTGCCCCAGTGCTCAAGAGCTTGTCTATCATCTCTCCCAGCTTTGCAGCTGGTCCAGTAAAATATATCACCGAAATAACCTTTCTTAAAGCACCAGCACCTGCACTGATACTCTTTGATATGGACTTATGCATTGATTGAGTACCCCCTTCCTTTGTATTTGAACAAAAATGGTAATCTCTGGTCAGACAGCTCAACAACTGCTCTCTCAAGTTACCAGAGAAAAAAGATGAACAGGTATCGGTGAGATGCTTAAGAATGATGCCAGAGCATCTGCTACTGCCGGTGCACCTTGGAGAAAGAAAAAGAGAAGTTGAAGGAAATGCTTCTGCTCCCGAATCGTGATTATCAGTAGTCACATAGGGAAGAAGATTACAGATATTGTAATCTGAACTCAGCAAACAACACAAATAACCTATAGCTCATGCAAATAATGGTGACGCTGGTGGGAAGGGGTAGTGGGGACAAGGGCAATCACCCAAGTGGAACTTGGAATCGCTACAGAAATCTTTGAATGCAACACTGATACCTGAAATTGTCAGCAGAGAGGGAGGATGGGCTGGTGGTTAGGCGGCAGGCCTTTCCTACTCTGCCGCAGACTTCTTCTCTTTGAACCTGGTCGATGACAAATGCACATCTCACTGCTGATGCCAAGGGGCGCCCGTTCAAATCCCCAGGCAGCAATAACGGGCAGAGAGAAGATTCACATGCGACCTTGTACAAGTCACTTAGAGGAAATATAATCTTCATCTATATATGGAAAACTGTAGCTTAAGGAGAATATCTCATGGTGAGGGGGAGAGGGGAGCTTGTGGATAAATACAAGATGGTGAAGTACTTACAATATCAAAATGAAGACCACATGCATATCCAAGGTAAATTGATCTATGTGAATCTCATAGGATCAAGGCCTTAGTGAATTTTTGGAATAGTGACATTTCTCAGCAAGATAGCTCCATATCAAGGAAAGAGCTACTAACATTAAAAATGCCTCCGAGGTTTTTTTTTCATTTTGAGCATTTTCAGCAAATACATGAAATGCAGCAATGACAGATCAATCGCTGGATTTAAAGATGCATATAGCTTGTTTATTCACGTTCTTGAACTGATAAGATCTCACGTGGCGTTGCAAGGAAGGGAAGTAGTAATGAAGCCGATTGCAAAGCTTGAATTGTTTGCAGGTAGTTCCTTTGCAGGTAGTTAATGGGTTTTTGGAGGGGGAAACTGTGTTTTTATTGCTTGACTGTTTCATTGTGTTTTATGGCAGGTTATGTTTTTAAAGAGGGACAGTCTGTGCGGATACACGAAGAACTCTGGCACAGTGAGTTTGACCCAGTGGCTTTGTACAATGATGTGAACCCTGCATCCAGTATCAAGGAGCAGTTTTAATGGGTTACACACTTTTCTTACCCAGGGTTTGCTAACTACAAGGTTGACAACGTGCAGAGAGTCGTGGCCATGGAGACATTTAATGAGGTCAAAATCAAGGCAAAAAAGCTACCAATGTATATGTCTAGGAGACAGGGAATCACAACATTGTTGTAAGCAAGAAATTAGTAGGGCTGTGCAAAGCTTCGGGTCGTGATTTGATTCGGAGGAGATTCAGTGGCCGAATCACCGAATCCAAATCGAATCAGGGGACCAATTGCAAGGTCCGAATAGACTTGAAGCTCTCTGATTTGAAGCTCTCCCAAATTGATTCGGGAATCACCAAATTGAATCATTGTCCCCTGGATCAGCTGACTCTGAAGTGAATACTAGATGCTTACATACATGGTAGCGTAACTATCTCGGTTATACTCAGCCCCAAGCGTAGCTTCAGAGGGGGCACCAGAACAGCACGTGCTATAACACTCACCTTGCACCAGCAGCAGCCGGGCTTCTGGGAGCTAGTGCTGAGGCAACAGAAGCTCCTGTGTGAGGGGGTACACACTTGGCACCCCCCCCCCCACCCCTGGGTGCCAACATTTTAAATTATATTTCTGCATATTTGAATGCAAGAAGCAGGAAGAAATGGAATTCCTAGCATGCCCACAAAACCACGATCTGAGACATGGTGGGATAGCTCATGCAACTGGAATACTGACATGGATGGGTAAAGCCTGTTCAAGGAGGACAGGGATGGAAAGAGGCGGAAGTGCTGCTTTGCATGAAGAAGTGTTGCTTTGCAATGCAGAGCATTTGTTCTGAGGTGAGAACCAAATGAGACGTAGACCTACTGAAAGGCTCTGGGAAAAGGGGAAAACAGGAACAGCAATGTTATGGCAGGTGTCTGCTACAAACAACTGAACCAAGAGGAAGATGGGAACAAAGCTTTTAAAAAAAATTAGCTGAAGCATTTAAATTACAAGCCTCACTGCAGATGCTTGCTCAGGCTGATGAAGGATATTTGTACCCGAAAGCTTGCAAAGAAGAATTGTTCCAACTATTCAAGTTGGTCTAATAAAACATATCAGATTTACCCAAAGAACCTCGTCTGCCTAAGCCCCAGGGAGGGACTTTAACTGCTGTGGTATTTGGTAAAAGGGTAATACAGCGGGGCACAGACTATCCAGCAAGTTGGATTACACTAAGGGCAACTTTTTGGAACAGAAGATGGGGAAAACTGACTTGCTTGGAGGCTCTTCCTGGTTTGTTTCCTAATAGGGAGGAATCAGTGGAGAATTTGAAGGTGGAAGGTAGCATGGGTGTCAAGAGTCAGGAAATGATGTTAAGCACAGGAAGAATAGAGAAGACTTGAATAAATCATTAGACTTCAGAAAACCAGCTGCTAACAAATTCAGAGAGTCCTAAAGGAAGCAAATCTAAAGGGAAAAGGGTTGAGGAGAGTTCATCATTCCATTAAAAGACAATATTAATTGCACAAAAACATGTTATTCTAATGGAGAGGAAGGATAACAGACATAGAAAAAAACATTAGGCTAAATTATGAGCCCTTCAATGACCAGAATTAACAGGAGCTTGACATATATGGGAAATGTGGCCATATTATTAAAGGAGGAATAAGAGCATAGTAGACCCTTTAGGGATTAAATCAAAAAAGCCAAGACACACATTGATATACAGCTAGCAAGGCACATAAAAGGAAAAGGAAGACCAAGAAAAGGGTCAGACCTTTTCTGAAAGGGAACAGGAAGCTGGTAATGCAGATCAAGGATGGGATACAAGAAAAACACGCTGATAAAGCAGTGACACACAACACCTGTCTACAGGCATTATGAGCTTCCTTTTAACTGTATAATCTTTTGGTTAATGTCTCCCTAAAGCTGAAGGACTAACATATGTAGGGCAGCTGGAAGAAGTATATTTTAAACACTGATGTAAAGGAGGAACAAATAGAAATGTCAGAGACAGGTCAGGCTATTCTGATAGCAGCTGGCATTTCCATAGTGTACTCTTCTTTTTCAAGGAAGTTTAAATGGCTCCTTAATTGATCCCTCCTTACTTGTGTGATACAAAGAACTTCCACACTCTTTTATTGACCAGGAAACTAGAATTAAGAGGTAAAACATTTTCAGAAACATTCACAACTTCTAGCAACCCAATTTGAGCCAACTGGGAGAAAGAACCTAGCTTTTATAACTTCCTTATTATGTGACAACTTACATTTTATTGGTGAAAATAGGCTGCTTTACATTTTTATGCCATGATCGCATGTTTGATAGGAAATGTTTAGTCTGCTCATGAGATATTTCCTTATGATGTTACAACTTACATTTTATTGATGAAATTAGGATGCATTATAGATTTTATGGCCATATTTGCATGTTGTGCAAGAAATGTGTAGTTTGCTGCTGAGATATGTTATAATAAGAATAACCTCTATATTGGCAAGAGTAGGGATGGAGAAGACAGGCCAAGTTTGTAAAATATTTGGATGTGTACAGTTACCTTTCATGCAACGGCAAGTGAGCCTCTGCTTGCAAACAGACCCAAACTAGCTGAATTTCTACTGGGTACAAACTAAATACGTGCATGAAAAAAGCCTTTTGCACATGTTAAAAGCATTCAGGATGAAATCCTGGCTTCACTGACTTCAGCTTGGC